>JAFVLL020004241.1:153409-270568 GCA_021397915.2 Tor tambroides | reverse complement strand
TATATATTAGTGCTGTCAAACGATTAATCGCGATTAATCGCATTCAAAATAAAAGTTTTTGTTTGCATAATATATGTATGTGTACTGTGCTTATTATGTATATATAAAAACACACATTCAGTATGTATTTTGAAAATATTTACATGTATATGCATTTATATATTTATATTATATTTTATATTCTATATAAATATATTTAATATATAAACATATCACATTTTTCTTAAATATATACATGCATGTGCTTGTATTTATATATACATAATAAATATACACAATACACATTCATATATTATGTAAACAAAAACTTTTATTTTGGATGCGATTAATCGCGATTAATCGTTTGACAGCACTAATATATATACATATTTTTATATATAGCATTTGATGAATGATCAACATAACAGGATACATTCCTCCAATAATTATATATAATTATATATAATTACCCCCAATGACTCCATCTATTCCTTTGCCTTCATCTTACACGTTCGTTTTCCCGAGGCAAAGTATTAGCATGACAGCAGGATAACCGAGACTGAGAGACCTTGAAGATTTGCCCTGAAGCCTGGCCGATGGCTCCAACATTTTCTGCTGATGTCTCCACGAGGGGACGCCTCAGGGAAACCCCCAAAGAGTTACGGGAGAGATCAAACCAAATCGTGACAAAAGTGCTAACTCATCAGAACTGAGGCAAAGAGAGCGTGGCGAGCACACCTGCGATTCATGATGGATAAAACCCTGGCATTTCCTTCATTCGGAGCACAAGGAGGACAGGAAAGGCAGGAGGGAGAGGAGATTCGTGTCACCTCATATTGGAACCATATGAGTGCTTCATAGCGGGACGCTAGACAAGAAAAGCCCATGAGAAAGGCTCCAGGACAGCTATACTATGCTGAGTTTCACCAACTTCAGCAAGAAGCATCTCAAGCGTGAATATCACAGGGCTATTTTTCATTAGCCGTCTGCTGGGAGCCATAGAAAACGCCACAACTATTTACTAAACAGCATTCTTATTCTTTCTGCATGGTTCGATATAAATCCAGGGCCAAATTAAGAGCTGGCATCACTGATGATCCCAACTGTGAAATTAAAGTTTGCCAGCTTTTAACTGTTGAGACCCAATGAAATAAAAATGTAAGTTTTATGACATTTATTCCATATATTCCAGCTCCAAGGCCATTTATGTGCTAGTATACTAAAGCTGACAAGAGGCATGAACACAGTTTCTATATAATTGAAAAATATGTAAGAAATTATATGCAATATTACTATATTTATTTATTATACAACGAATTTAAAAAGTTGCCAAAACTTTGAGCATACATATTTAAAATGTATTATATAATATTAAAATAAACAAAATAAATGATCATATTTATTATTTGTTTTGTAGTACATGAATTTATAAATATGAATTTATACGTATATATTTATATAATGAATATTATATATAATGTTTTTCAACAGTATTATTTGTCTATATATTTTTTCATTCATTATTTGATATATTTATTATACAAAGTAAACTTATTTCATAATTGTTTTGTATATTTCTTGTATAGTTTGTATATTAATGAACAAATGACATATATACATTTCAATTATTAATATTTATATAAGTATATTTGTTATTAATATTATATTATTATATCAATATATTTATTTAATTTATATTATCCAAGGCAGAATGTTACTCGTCAACAATCATTTTTTTATTAGCAGAACTTCAATCATCCCAGTTTTTCAGACTCTCACTGACAGCCTTATTATGATTCATACAGTTCAAGCTCTAACAAACATCAGAGTCTTTATATGACACACTCACTTCACTGAGGTTTCAAGGGTCATTAAAAACCCTTGATGTTTTCTGACAGGCATCCGCAGTTATACATATTTCAAACCACAAATGGGGGCGAGATCGAGAAGAACGGCATGATTGTGTGCGAAAGTTATCAAACGAGGGGAAAAGGAAATAATGTGTGTTTTCAGCTGGGAAACATTCATTTTTAATTAAGAAATAATACAGGAGAGGACGTGCTACAGTATACTGTGAATGTAGTTACTGATGGACCAGTTTGAAGAGAATTTTCCAAGCAAGTCAGTTACAGTTAGATAAACTGCTGACATACCTAACTACTTAAAGGAATAGTTGCATGCAGCTTTTCAATTCTCAAGATGTTAACTGATGGACTGGTGTGGATTACTTGTGGATTATTGTGATGTTTTTATCAGATGTTCGGACTCTTATTCTGACGGCACCCATTCACTGCAGAGGGTCCGTTGGTGAGCAAGTGATGGAATGCTTCATTTCTCCAAATCCGATGAGCAAACAAACTCATTGCCTGAGGGTGAGTAAATATTCAGCAAATTTTAATTTTAGGTGAACTATTCCTTTAAATAAAAAATGACTCATGAAATGCAGCTTGAATAGTTAGCACTTGCACTGCTTGCATAAAGCACGTTTTGTACTATTGTTCCAAATTAGTCATCTGCTCATCATGAAACTGCCTGGGTTGCTGTAGGTCTGCTTCTTAATGCTAGAGATACATTTTGTCAAGTGCTTTTTTGATCTTCTAATGCAGAGTACACGTCCCAAACGGGGCTGATCTTTACAGGTGGCCTTTAGTAGAAGAACAATGCATCAATGCTCAGACTGGCGCATGAATACTGCATGAGCTGCCCTAATGCATTGTTCATCAGATAAAGGGCACAACCACAGCAAAGACACCAAATATCTTTACTCCGAACTCTCGTACAGACAGATGACGTGATGTTTGTAAGGCCTCGCAACAGGGCAGGTTAATGCTACTATGACCAGGACCTTCAAAGGACATAAAGACATTTCGTAAGTACCGCAAAACCAGGTGGAAACTTGATTTTTATTTAGAAATGACATGTGAGCCCTTAAAAGAACAGTCAGATAGACTATTAAAGATCAGGCCTGTGGTTTAACGTCAAAGGAAATAAAGCAAGGTTATTGGTTTTTCTTTGCTTGAAAATTTGTTTTATAACATTTAAGTCAACAAAGCACAATTCATCTGATGCATTTACATGTGAACAATATAGGAGGAGACTTAGGAGACTCGGTTTTATGCATTAGGATTAATTGTATCCTAAAATGTTGCCATTACATGTCTAAATAGAGCCAAATAAGACGGATTTGTAAAATCAGTCAAAAATAGATAATTAAGCCAGCAGGGTTAATTGTGATTTGTTGACTTTAATGTCGAAATAAGTAAACATTACAAACAGACGGACCTTGTTGCGGCTTTTCTCTTAACGACAACTTGTTTTACAACTCTTAATATAAATAACTGGAGTCAACCACTTTCACATACGCGTTCACGTCCTACAACATTCAATTAGCCGTAGTGACGTACAGCCCCATCTGAGACGCATTGTTCTCGCAGCTGTTTCGCATGACATCTTTGTCCATCGTGGCACAATCAGGAATGCATTTCATCCTATTTGGTGCAGCTCCTCCCTCTCGTATGAATCTGCTTGGCTGCTAAAAGGCTTTCCCAGACCCCATTCTCATCCCTCCTCCCATAATTGCAGCATTACTCATTTTCAATAATGCTAAGTAATCCACTTAGCCATGACAGCATATTATTTAATTCAGCTATGAAGCATGGCACAGCGCGGCTCGCAGGACTAGTAGGTTTCTGCGGTGGTCTCAAGTTGTGGTAGTGCGGGATGATGCCATAATATGAAATGCAATTATTGAGAATCAATAATGGTAACAATGTGTGAAATAAATAAATAAATAAATAATATTTATTTTATTTATTTTTTTAATTTATTTAATTTTTATTTTATTATTATTATTTTTATTTTATTTTTTTTTACTAAATAAAATTCCACTAAATATTTAGGGTTAACTAGTGGAAGAAGGTTACATGACCTAATTAATATTGATGAGCATATCTGGTGTTCCGTCAATTTTCATATTTCCTGCATCCTGGTAAAGACAAAATTTAAATTTAAGAAAATCATAAATTGAATGAAAAGGTTTGTGAATTCAATTAAAATTCACAAATACTAACCTGTTTGGTAATGACACCTGAAAAACATACATACGTACATACATACATAAATATTTTAAAATGTATTTATAATTTATAAATAAACATTTAAAATTTTTCTGATTGTAAATATTTTCACTTTTAGATTTAATACAAATTTCCTAACATAGATTAATTAAAGAGGGGGAAAATAAAATGTTAATGGCCCAAATTAGACAGGCCAAAACTTTCACAATTCATCCCTAATAAATTACATAAATATATGTATATATATACAGGGCTCCAGACTGCGACCAAACGCGACCATTTTTTCAGCCGGTGCGACTAAATTTTGTGAGCGCGTTGTCCAACTCATAAGCGCTGCATTTGAGAAACATCAAACGGCAAACGAAACAAAAGCGTAACAAAACCCCATCACTCGTTTGAGCTGCGCAGCGTGGACCGTTTATCAGCTTGGATCAATAATTGAGCGCAGCGCAAGCAAACCGGTCCGAGCTCAGAACAGCTTTACTCGGGAACCAATGTTGATCTCGCGACACTATTACTGCACAGCGCTGCGAGATCCAGTGAGAAGCGTTTGTATTCGCCACAGAATGAATAAGGTTGTTGCAAGATCCAGTGAGATCCATTCAAATTCTGCACAGAATTCTCTATGATAAACAGATCAAACAGCGCTGACGCAGAAACCCAGAAGCAGTAACGCTGACTGTAACCATGGTGTTGTGGCAGAAATAGTCGAATGTTATTATATCACTTATTTCAGGGTTTGTACAACCTTCAGAAAGAGAAATTCAAGCACTTTTCGGCGACCTTCAATTTCATACAACTATTTCTAGCACTTTAAAGCTCTAAAAATAATTCAATTTAAACTGTATTTTTAATTGACCAAAATATACTTTGTGGTAAAAAAACACTCATGTTTAAAAAAAACAAAAAAACAAAACTAACCAGTAGATGGCAGCAGAGGAGCGCTTATTGGCTTATTAGTCATTCATTTCTACTTTTTGCTTTGTATTTTGAAATTATAAAATCACTATTATAAAATATCAAATCACCAAGAAATCAAGTTTTTTCAAAAGTTTTGCTCTTTTTTTGTGCATGAATTAAGAAAAGTCACAACGTGCCTTGAAAAACAAACTTTTCTTCAATTTGTGACTGAATTACCCATAAAGAGTGTTCCTTTTATAATCACTGAAGTTATCGGTCAGTTATATATAATAAGAATAATAGTAATTTTAATAAGAGTAGAATAAAATCTTGCACGTTACTGTTGCTAATAAAAGTACATTTTGTATGCTTCTCAACTCAAGCTCAGTGCTTTACTGTCAAATGTGTATCACCAAGAAATAAATGTGTAATATTATTAGTAACTGCACTTATTAATGCAAAACAATTGTAATTTTACTATTAAATTATCTTTATTTTTAATACCACCCACACGATCACCCCAGTGCTACCAAATCTGCTCCTGGCGCCATTAGTGGCGCTGGTGCCGCTGCTCTCAAATGTTAGTCTGGAGCCTTGATATACATGCATATATAAGATGTTGTTTTGTGTAGACAGCTACAATTTTTACCAAATAATATTTTGTACATTTTAATTTATTTTTTTATTATTATTATTATTATTACTATTATTATTATTATCATACATTTTTGTAATACAATTTGTAATTAAAAAAATTATACACAAATACAGGAATGGAAAAAGTGTATTAAATATATTTAAAATAGTTTATAGTTTAAAGTATTTCAATATAAATATGCATTATTAAATATTATAAACAATGTATTTGCAGAAAAAGTTGAATACTCTTGGACTTTCAATTAACCCTGAATTTATAAAAATAAATGGATTAAGCAAAGCATAAATAGAAAGAAATTACCCACAAATACCTAATACATATATATATATATATATATATATATATATATATATATATATATATATAGGATCATTTTAAAGTTTAATTTGGCCCTTTAAAAAAACTATATGAAAAAAAAAAATATATATATATATATATATATATATATATATCTCAACGATCCGTTCTGGCAGAGCCAAGCTTATATGGCAAACACGAGTGTGCTTGACGATGCTCTGATTAACAAGGCGTCACTAAAGGTGCTTCTGTAATCGCCTGACCTGAAACCAGAGCTCTAGCGTGAAGAAAGAAGCAGCTTTGTACGGCTCGCCTGCTACGTTTGTTTGAGTTGGACCAACACTTGTTCGCTGGCAGCGTTTCTGTTTGCTTCTCTCACAAGGCTTTGACTGCAGAGGAGAAGCTTTTGGCACAGAGTTTCCTTCCCAACCTCTGCAAACATGGCTGCGAATACGCCATCCCAACTGAAGTGCAAAAAAAATGGGATAACAGAAAGGTAGCATGGGTTTTATTTAGACTGGAGTGAAAAACTCACATGTGTCTGATGATGAAATGCTGGTACCTTTCACCCCTATTAAGTGCAGCGGATGGCGTACATGTTGGCGCTTTTATAGGGGCTGGGGTTACGTCTGGGACAGGAACTTTCATAAGCCGTGTTACATCAGTGTCTGATTTATATGAGGCATGAATTGCAATAAGTGAAGCTGTGGGCAAAGCAAATGATTCAAGCCCTGGTAGGATCACATGTCAGTGTTAAAGAGTTCAGGTCACCAAAACAGTCCAGTATGAAAACACCGAAGGATAAAAATAAAAAATAAAAAATAACAAACAGCAAAATAGAAAAAGAAAAAGAAGAAAAAAAACTTATGTTAGCAGAAATAAATTATAATTTTAAATATTTAAATATATTTTATATAAAAAATAAAAAATGGATTAAGCAAAGCATGAATGGAAAGCAATAAAAAAACATTCCAAATTAAACTAAAATTCGCAAATACTAAACTGTTTGGTATTGACACCTAAAAACTGAACTATAAAATAAAATAAAATAAAATAAAATAAAATAAAATAAATATTTTACCCCATAGAAAAAAGTGAATTATTATTATTATTTTGATTAAAAAAATTAAATCCTAATATAAATTCATTAAAGAGGGGAAATTAAAATAAAATGGCAAAGCAAATTATACAAATCACTGGTAGGATCACGTGTCTGTGTTACAGAGTTTAGTTTACCAAAATGTTTCATTGCACAAATACTGAAGGAATCGCAAAACATTAAAAATAGCAAAACAGAAAAAGAAAAAAGTATAAATATTATAAAATAATTTAGAACTTTATTTTATTTATTTATTGTAAAAAATACATCTTTTAAAAATATATTTAAAATATTTTATATTTAAATTATTTCAGTATAATTATTTTTTTATATATATATTTTCATATTAAAACATTTGAACTAAACATTTGTCCACCAGGGGGAGTTGCATGTGCTTGCATATCTAATGAATATTGATGTTTAGTTGTGTTTTCTCAGACAAGCATCTGAGCAAACCTCTAACCCTAAGTATTAAACTGTGATGAATAACCTCATGAATTACTGTTATGAATGATTCCTCAAATAATTACTTTACTGATCAGATGCACCATTTTCACTCACCAGACCACGAAAACAAACAAACAAAAGGACTTTGATCAGAAAATCACTTGCTTTGTTATCTTGCACATTACCACATCCTCCAAATGGGTTCAGTTTTATGCATATTTGCCTAATGCAGTTATTTATATATGAGGAGTAATGTCATATACAGTATTTACAAACAAAAGCTTTGAAGTGGGTTTTGTTTCAACCATGTTTACAAGAATTATTAAATATTTTGTCTGCATGACGCTACTCACTCTTTGTAGTTTAAAGGCCAGTATTTCAAGACAGAATGTCCAAAAGTTCTAAAACAGAAACACAAGAGCATTTAAAAGAATAATTGCAGCAAAAATCAAAATTCTGTCATCATTTACTCTCCTTGAAGCTTTTCGATTTCCTTCAAGTACTTTCCTCACACAAAGACTTGAAATAAAGCACACAAGATGTTTCATAAGGGTTCTGAATGACATAAGACGAAGTAAATGATGACAGTTTTCATTTTTGGGTGAAACGCTCCTTTCCATCAAAAGCAGAATCCAAACAGGATCACAAAGATTCGTCACAGACACCAAAAAGCCATTCTGAGTGAGAAAGAAGCTCCTCTAAGTCACGTCCGCCCACACACCGACGCATCAAATCATTGTCGGTATTGATTTTCTCCCATCATATCAGATCAGCGGTGTGGCACCAATTAGCGGCCAGTGAGTTCCGTGTTATGAGGTCACAACTCACTGCTTCTCTCGCCCACCAGCAAAACTGGGCACCGAGCCATCTACAACGCACCCACACACACCTAACCAGCGTTTGATCGCTCAGAGGTTGCTCTTTCTGGGAGACTTAAGTGTTTCCATTTAGAGTGTCTTTCATTTAAAGGGACAGTTCAACCAAAAATGAAATTTGATCTGAAATATAGAAAGGGCTCCAGACTAACTATTTTTACTAGCAGCACTGCAGCCCCTGACTGAACATTTTTAGGAGCACAAGCAGAAAATTTAGGGGCACACCTTAAATCAGCCTACAATGCAATTGTTCACATATTTTCCCCATTTTAGCTATTACTGACAAATGCTTTGATAATAAATAGACTTAACTCATAGAAATTACAATGTGCAGTATTCTTTTAATTTCAGAGATATGACAAATATACATATATGATATGATAAAATTACTATTGCTTTGCATTAATAAGTGCAGTTACTAATAATATTACATGTTAATTTCTTGTTTATTTTATGTTTATACACACTTGACAGTAAAGCACTAAGCTTGAGTTGGGAAGCTTACAAAATGTATTTTATTAACAAGAGTAACGTGCAAAATCTAATTTTTATGTAGAAAAGATATACATTGATCTGTTATTAAATGTACCATTATTCTTCTAGTCTTATATGAAACTGACCAACAACTTCAGTAATTGTGTGATTTAGTTGCAAATTGAAGAAAAGTTTGTTTTTCAAAGTACTCAAAGACGGTTTTTTTCTTCATAAACAAAAAAGAGCGAAACTCTGACAAAATCTGATTTCTTGATGATTTGGTATTTTATAAAAGTGATTTTATAATTGTTATTTTATCATTTAAAAATATAAAGGGAAAAGTATAAATGAATGACTAATAAGCCAATAAGTGCTCCTCTATTGCCGTCTAAAGGTTATAGTGGTAAATTGATGTATTTTTTAATTTTACATAAGTGTTCGTTCACCACAGTATATTTTTGTCATCCCACTGAAAATAACATTCAAATTGGATCATTTAGAAGCTTTAAAGTGCTGGAAACAGTTGTGTGAAATGCTTGTAAGTCACTGAAAACTGCTTGAACTTCTCTCTCAAAAGGCTGTACAAACCCTGAAACAAATATCTAATAACATTCGACTATTTCTGCCACAACACCATGGTTATAGTCAGCGTTACTGCTTCTGGGTTTTTACATCAGTGCTGTTTGATCTGTTTATGACAGAGATTTCTGTGCAGAATTTGAATGCATCTCACTAGATCTCGGAGCGATCTTTATTCATTCTGCGGCGAATTCAAACGCTTCTCACTGGACCTCACAGCGCTGCGCTGTAACAGTGTCGCAAAATCAACTTTGGTTCCCGAGGAATGCTGTTCTGAGCTCGGACAAGTTAGTTTGCGTCACGGTCCGAGCTGTTAAACGGTCTGTGCTGCGCAGCTCAAACGAGTAGTGGGATTTTGCCACGCTTTTGTTTTGTTTGCCGTTTAATATTTCTCATGTGCAACAGAAATGGCAGCGTGAATTGAACAACGCGGTGGTCACGCCAGTGCGACCGCGCACAAAATTTACTCGCACCGGCAGAAAAAATGGTCGCAGTCTGGAGCCCTGATAGATGACTTTTTTCTTCAATATAACAGTAAAGAAGATTTTTAGCTGAAACTGTGGTCCTTGGTGATTCATAAAATCAAGTCAGCGGCTACCGGCACTTTGAGAGTCAAAAAAGCATTTCAGGCAACATAAAATTAATCCTCGTGGCTCCTGATGATATATTGAGGTCTTGTGAAGAGAAACGATCAGTCTGTGCAAGAAACTGAACATTATTTACAACATTACCTGTAATCCAGAGCCTCAGACAAACTCTTTAGTTTGTGAACGATTCTTTTGAACTGGTTCTTTTAGTGAGCAAGTTGAATCAGTTCACCAAATCGGACTGAATCATCTGAAACAGTTTGCAGCTCAAGCAGCACAGATCTACATGTTACTCAATCAAAACTCACTTTTGGACACCTGGCAGTCACTGCAACTCAAAATGAGCTAAAATAGCGGTGTATCTGATCGTATGATGAATGAACTGATTCAGCTCTTCAGTTGAGTGCAACTCTGTCCGAACAGCCTCTGATATGAGCATGCGTGAACTGAGCAAATGAAAGTTTTTAGGATTTCTCAGTGTTTATGTAAAAAGGTGAGCTGATGAAGACTAGTTTATTCACTTCATATGCTTTAGACATGTAAAACATCCATGTTTTACGTCATTATTAGGTGCTTTAATAATATAATTGCATATACGTTACATCATTGCATGATTACGTAAATGAACTAGTAAACTGAAGCAGTTCACAGAAATTAACAGTCCGAAAGAAGAACCAGTTCCTGAAAAGAATCAGACTTCAGGCTCTGTATTACAGGTAATAACAATGTTCATTTTCTTGCACATACCAATTGTTTCACTTCATAAGTAGAGTCCTATGAAATCTGTTTTATTTTTTCCCAAATTCAGTTTTAATTTTTCTGGATTAGTTTTTTTTCTGGACGCCTATTAATTTAATTAAAATCATGAAACTTAAACAATTTAACATTAATTTATTAAAAGTTTAACAAAAATTACATGTTTAGGTCCTCATTTAGTGAGATGGCAGATGCTGAAATCACCGCGAGTAACTTAACAGCAAGATTTCATTTTTGTCTCAGATGTTTCTCCTAAATTTCCTCCTAAAACAGTCTGTGGTGGTGCTTTCCTACAGATCTCACACCTCAAGCTCTGTTTAGAAACCAAGCAGAACATGTTCTAATGAACAAAGGGAGTAAAAGAGTTAAACGAGTGAATTAGTCTCATGCTTGTTTGGTTTGACATCTGATGGGAGGGGAATTCACAGCTATCAATGGCGTGATTGTGCAGCGATGCTGCTGTGAAATTCGATAAGCGAGATGGGCCTCGTGCGACAGCTTAATTTCTGACAACTTCTGCTTACAGTGGGATTGCTAGAAAAAATAACCGTACTGTGGAAGTATTGTCAAAACATGTTTGAAAAATGAAGGTGAAAATCTCCCCCATATGAAGCACATTGCTCATACGAATCAAAGCACAGTCAGATCCATAAATCTCCTCGCGTGGATGTGTGTGATCTTCAGCTGGAGGAGTTTGTGTGTACATTAAATCACTACAGTACCATGGAAATGCCATGATTTTTGGTCTTTACACGGCATGGTTTCAGCAGTACGACAGCATGTAGACGGTCAAAAAACATAACATAACGTAATACAATATAATATATCTCCCACCACTACTTACTATATAAATACCATGGTATATGAAAAAAAAATGGCATACTCAGTATTCAATTCACCAGATTACCCAAAAATAGACATAAATATTATTTCTGCAATATAATATAATATAATATATCACACACCCCTACTTGCTGTACTGTACAGAACCATATAAATACTATGGTATATAAAAAATAAAATAAATAAATAATAAAATATTATAATCATTAAGTATTTAATTCACCAGATTCTGGTGAAGTAGATATTTCAGCAACAAAAATATTGAATTAATATTATAAAAAATCTTGTAATATAATTAATTAAAAACATGACAATATAATCATTTAAATATTTCTAATTATAGTAAATATAATAAATATTTCTCCAACAAAAATATATTATTTAAATTATGATATAATTTAAATATATATATATATATATATATATATAATAATTACAATAATATAATATATAATGCAATATAATATATTTTATATAGATTTTTGTCTATGTAAGATTTTTTTAATATAATATAATATAATATAATATTTATTTTGGTCAATCACCAATCCCTACTTTCTGTACAGTACTACAGTGGGTACGGAAAGTATTCAGACCCCCTTAAATTTTTTCAATTTTTTTATGTTGCAGCCTGATACTGCAATTGTTTAAATTCATTTTTTTTCTCATTAATCTATACTCCGTACCTCATAACGACAAAGTGAAAACAGGAATTTAGAAATGTCTGTAAATGTATTAAATAAAAAACTGAAATATCCCATTTGCTGCAAGTATTCAGACCTTGTAACAAAAACTTGAAATTTAGCTCAGGTGCTCGCATTTCTCTCTTTGATCATTGCTGAGATGTTTCTACACCTTGATTGGAGTCCACCTGTGGTAAATTAAATTGATTGGACATGATTTGGAAAGACACCTCTCTATAAAAGACCTTACAGCTGACAATGCATATCAGAGCGAAAACCAAGCCATGAGGTCAAAGGAACTGCTTGCAGAGCTCAGAGACAGGATTGTATCAAGGCACAGATCTGGGCAAGGCTACAAAAACATTTCTGCTGCACTGAAGGATCCCAAGAGCACAGTGGCTTCCATAATTCTCAAATGAAGAAGTTTGGCATGACCAGGACTCTACCAAGAGCTGGTCGCCCAGCCAAACTGAACAATTAATGGAGAACGGCCTTGTCTAGACTGGTGACCAAGAACCTGATGGTCACTCTAGTTGAGCTCCATGATCGTATATGCAGATGGGAGAAACCTACAGAAGGACAAACATCACTGTAACACTCCTCCGATCTGGGCTTTATGGCGGTGTGGCCAAACTCAATCCTCTCCTCAGTGAAGAAGCATGAAAACACATACGGAATTTGCAAAAAAGCACCTAAAGGACCCTCAGACTCTGAGAAACAAGATTCTCTGGTTTGATGAACCTCAATTCTAAGCATCATGTTTGAAGGAAACCAGCTCTGCTCATAATCTGCAGAGTACCATCCCAAAAGTAAAGTATGCTGGAAGCAACCTTATGCTGTGGGGCTGTTTTTCAGAGGCAGGGACTGGGAGACTGATCAGGGTTGCGGGAAAGCTGAATGGAGCAAAGTACAAAGATATCCTCAATGAAAACCTGTTCCACAGCGCTCAGGACCTCAGACTGGGCAGAAGGTTCACCTTCCAACATGACAGTGACCCTAAGCACACAGCCAAGGCAACACAGGAGTGCCTTAGGGACAACTCTGTGAATGTCCTAGAGTAGCCCAGCCAGAGCCCTGACTTGAACCCTATCAAACATCACTGGAGAGACCTGAAATGGCTGTCCACCGACGGTCCCCATCCAACCTGACAGAGCTTGAGAGGATTTGCAAAGAAGAATGGCAGAAACTCCCCCAATCCAGGTGTGCAAAGCTTGTTGCATCATACCCAAAAAGACTTGAAGCTGTAATTAATGCCAAAGGTGCTTCAACTAAGTATGGAGTAAAGGGTCTGAATACTTATGTAAATGTGATATTTCAGTTTTTTCTTTTTAATAAATTTACAGACATTATTAAAATTCTGTTTTCACTTTGTCATTATGAGGTACGGCATGTAGATTAATGAGAAAAAAATGAATTTAAACAATTGTAGTATCAGGCTGCAACATAAAAAAATTGAAAAAATTTAAGGGGGTCTGAATACTTTCCGTACCCACTGTATATAAATATATAAATAATGGTTTAATTAAAAAAGTTTAAAGAAGTATATCATAGTATAATTATCCATTTTAAGAATTCAATTCACCAGATTCTCCAAAAACAGGCAGAAATATTTATGTAACAAACATATGTTCATATGAATTATTTTAGAACTAATATAATTAAAATAATATAATTATTAATAATATAATATAATATTTGGGTCAAATCACCCATCCCTACTTACTGTACAGTACCACATAAATACCAATGTTTAAAAAAATTCTGGCATAATCATAGTATAGTATAACCAGTATTTGTGGCATATGCCAAAACACAATTTATCACGTATGTTATCAAAATATCACAGAATTACCATCTGATGTCATCATTACTCCACATTAGATTGCAAGTGCATTAAAACAAATAACCCGCTGTGTACCGAGATGACTTAAAAGTGTGCCAGTGTATCAAAACTAGAGCATAAAACACTTTAGAGATGATTTCTTTGACTTAATGTGACATTGGACTCTCAAACTCTCGGAGTATTAAAGTACCAAAGCCGTGACTCACTTTGTGACTCCTACAAACCAGACGCTCAAATATACGATGTTGTGGTACACAAGTATATGATACAAACAGAAAAATATGGTGCAATTCTGACTCACACAGACAGGCAAACAAAGAGCGCTGTGCCCAGACATGCTGTAGCTTTCGTGTCACCTTCCCAAAGCCTCCAGCTCCTTTCCATTTCTCTCCCCTAAAACAGCAGCCCACAAAGGCAACAGAAGAGCGAGGAGACAATAGTGTCTATTCTCTTTCTTTCTCTTCGGCTCACTGTGAGAGCAGACATGCCGCCTGTCACAATGCCACTTCGGTCTTGCCAATCTCCACGTCCATTTATAACATCGTTGTGTGATTCGCTGATCGTCCTGGGACGGCCTAATCCACGCTGAAAGAGTCCGAGCTCCGAGGGAGGCCCCTCATTGTTACTGCGTTTAGACAAGAGTTCAAAGAGCTTCTTGTGCCACCTGGCCATCTTCGATGTTGAGAAACATAAAGATGACTCTTATTGGCCTGATTCAGTTCATCTGAATGATCTCAGACCACAAGAAAAGCCAGCAGTGACATGAGATACCGCTGAGAGTCAGAGAAGATGTGAGTGATCGTCTCTGTCGCTGGGATGGACCTGTGCTCAGACACTTAAACCATAGTAAGGAAAGAAATATACTGTACGAAAGAAAGTATGCAAACACAGATGTGGATGCTTGGCCCATTTTAAAGGGACTAAAAAAACAAAATGTGTATTTTAAATAAGCTTTAAATGTTAAAATATAATCAAAATAAAGTAAATTAAAAATAAATCAAAATATCAAATAAAACTAAACAACAAATAAAATAAAAATAAATAATAAAAAATAAAAATAAATAATAAAATAACTACTAATATTAATGTGTTCTATATGTAAAAAAAATATGTATATTTAAAAAACTTGGCTAAATATCTAAAACAGTATTATATATAATTATATTTGATATTTTTAAAAGCATATTAATTTTAAATGTCAATATTCTATATAAAAAAGAATTATAAAAAATCTATATTTTTTAAAATATGCTTTAAAAAATGAATATTGTTGAAATTAGTAATGTGAAAGTGTTCTATATGAAAAAAATGATTTTTAAAAATATAAAATGTTGATGAAACTAGTAAATATGTTCTATATTAAAAATGTATTTTAAATAAGCTTTTAAAATAAAATGTTGCTGAATCTAGTAATATTAATGTGTTCAGTATGTAAAAAATGTATAAATTTTTTTTTTTAAAAATGCATTCATATTTATTTTACATGTGAATGTGTTCTATATAAAAAATTAATTAAATTAAATTACATTAAAAATAAAATAAAATAAATCTATTTTAATATAGCAGCCATCCAGAACGCCTTGACACTGTTGATGAGTTCTGCATGGGCAAACACCAGACATAGTTTAATAAAAATCTATTATTAACTAAATGAAATTATTTATTAAAAACTAGTGTCTATCATTTTGCTCTGTCCACCTTTTAATAAAATGAACAGGCTATTACTTGCATGACTTGTGTGAAAACATGATAAATGACGCAATCCAGACGCTCTTAAAGAACCCAATTAGGTCAAATCCACACAAAAGAGCCCTGACACTCATGAGCCGCTGTGAAGAGAATCAGACAAATGTGATTACAGGTGTCTTTCAGGTAAGACATTAGCTCAATTCATCAATGTTATACATGAGACTAAACATAGCGTACCGACGCTCACAAGGACAAAATAAGGACGTGCAACAATCTGACAGCAGTAGTCGAGTAGAATTAAATTAGCCTAACCCACTTAAGACGAGAAGAGAAACAGACGAGGGGAGATAAACTATTTAAAGGCAATGCAGACGGTCTGAACGCGAGGGTCTCGTTCCAGCTAAATGACAGCGGGGTCGGCGTATGAATCTTCAACTGTGAGGGAATTAACCTACACTATTACAAACACAAAGAAGCCACTGCTTATCAAGAACCAGTTTTGGCTGTATATGGTTCACTGCAGATTAAAAACAATTCAATCATCAGTTCTTCAGATCAGCATATTGGTTATAGGCATTAACTATGAAAAAAGGAAGTCCTCCTTGGTTCTTTGAAGTAATAGTAGATGATTTTCTACCTCCTTAAAAAGCATTGAAAAGGTTCTCCAAACACATCAAGGTTTTAAAGTCAACATGAAATCAAAATTGACCCAATTTTTCTACTTTCATTTACTTAAAACTCATGTTGTTTCAAACCTGTTGCCATTTCTTTCTCCTCTGGAAAACAAAAATAATAGTAAAATATCTTCTGTATATGAAAATAAAATAAAATTAAATAAAATAAAATTAAATTAAATTTAAAAAACTAAAAATCTAAAAAAAATAAATAAATAAAATCTAAAATGTAAAAAAAAGAAAATTTATATATATATATAGCAAAAATTTTTTTTTTTTTTTCACATTTTCCATCCTCATTCATCCCTACTAATTTAAGACCGTTGTTTTGAGATCCCACCGGACATTTGAGGACCCTTCTCGCCCAAGACATGCCAATCGAGGTCTGCACTACAAGTGCAGCTTTCCAAACCATTCACCAAACGTCCATTTCCTCCGAGAGGGAGTGGTATCGCTGCTAGAGAGTGGTTAGTATATTTTTTCGGGGTTATGTTGGTTTTGGAGACAGCTTAGTAGAAAAAGGGAAGCCTAAGAAAACATCTCCATTATCACCCGCTTTAGAGAAGCTGCTCCTGCCGTCCAAATAAAACACAGCGGTCCTGCCAGCGCTGGCCAGAACATGACCGAACGCAAATACCAGCCATACCTGCAGCTGTGGCCGCAGTGACCCGGACTGCATCTGAAACACAAACCAGAAGACCAAGAGGACAGAGAAATGTGATCAATTTAACGGCACGTGGCAGCTCTGAGTGGGTTTTTAGGGCGTTCTGGCCCATTTTATCACCCGCCAAGCAGAAATCATAGTTTGATTGCTTGAAAAAGTATATGATTTCAGCTATGAAGTCTGTAAAGCAAACGGTATGAGACGAGTTATATGCTGAACAGTGATGCTTCTGCAAGCTTTTTATTATATATAAAATAATATTAATGCTACTGCAATATTAGTAAGTCTCTGCTTTCTAAATCATTCCTATAAAAAACTGTGGTGGGGGATTTTTTTTTTAGGTGTCATAAATGTTATAAATACAATATGTAAATTAATAATATAATTAATTTGTTAATATATACTATTTAAAGTACTATATATGGAAATCAAAATATGATGTACATATTAAAAATGATGAGCGAGGAAAAAAAAGTGATTTTGCAATGTTAGCCAGTCATCATGTTGCCAACAAACCTATTCCTAAACAACATTGAATTATGATTAACTAAGATTATAACAATTGCTGTTATATATAAATAAAACAGTATTATATAAATCAAATTATTTATCTAATAAAATATAAAAATGTTATCATATATAAAATAAAATATTAAAATCATTATATTTATAAAACAAAAATGTATGTGTAGATGTATAGATACATACACACATTTTTTTTTTATATTTTCATACATACAAACACATTATATAAAAATATTTATTTATTTATTTATTTATTTGATACTGGGGAAAGTATGTACGTTTTTATGTATGTACATATGTATGTAAAAAAAAAAACAACAACAATATTTTGATATTTTGCAGCGTTAGCCAGACATCATGTTGGCACATAAACAAACAAAAACTCCTTACAATGTCAAAAGTTCAGACATTAACAATATATGACACACGCCCACTCAAGTTTATACTAAAAACAAAGCACACAAACAAATGTTACAAAAGTTCTACATAAACACAAAACTTCACTTTCTGGCTGCCAGCTGCAGTTAAAGTCCAGTCTGGTAATCAAAAGACTCTTTGCATGTTCACCTCTGCAATGGACAAGGAAAAACGAGAGAAAGAAAAACTGCAAAAACAACCTCGCTGGACTGTGAGGTGTCTTGTGATGTGTGGGCTGTAAAAACAGAAATCAGGATGAATTTGGCAAGGCTGATCTGGTAGGGGATGGTTGTGAAATACACTCAGCACCATGACTGCTGTTAAGCCATCAAAAACACTCCCTGGGCTCTCATATCTGTGTATGAATGTGTCTCAATGTCCTTCACAGTAGCTTTGACCTGCTCTGCCTAAATGACTCACTGTTTAGTCAAAGAGAGAGCAGTCCAACACAAAATGACTTTTTGTTGCTTGTAGACGTGTTTCACCTCACCAGCATAAAGAAGGTAAAGCCAGGTGAGGAGAGAGAGGAAAAAGGGTAGTGTGCACTGCAATTTTGCCTGAAAGTTTTTATGAGGGGTTTATATATTTTATATTTATATATTTTATATGTTCAATTTTGTGTCTGCCAAAAAACAGCTCAACTCCAAATGTCTGAATATGCATGTTAACCACTACAACTACATTAACAACATTTATCTGCATTTATTCTTTTATTTACAACTTATGGTAACAAATTAAATAATAATAATAATAATAATAATAAATAAACATATACAAAAGACAATATAAAATAATAAAAATTAAATCAAACAAAATAAAAGAAAAAATAATAAACAAATATAAAATAAAATAAAGTAAAACTAAAAATTTAAAAAAAATAAATTAATTAAATAAAAAAATTAATTAAAAAGTATATCAAGTAAATAATAAATAAATAAATATATACTCTGCTGGAAATGTGAAAATAAAATAAAATAAAATAAAATCTATCAGGTAGGTAAATGATGAAAGAATAAATTCGAGGACAGAATTTTCATTTTTGGATGAACTTTCCCTTAAAGACACTTTCCTGGGATTTTTGTGAATGATTCATCATCAGTGCTCAATATTATAAAGGCAATAACAGATTATTACAAAAGTAATTAAAAACAGCTCTAAATCAAATCATACTGGCTTCCTGACTCACACAGGAAAAGCCTTTACTTTTGTTTAGAAATGAAAGTTCATATAACTGAAACAGCATATTTTCATACATTTCTTCAGACTTCTTCAGAAAAGAAATGCTACTAGTTTGCAAAGTCTTTTCCCAAGTTGCCCATGTTGTTTGTTTGGTGTCCAAATCCTTATCTAGGAATGTTTCCTTCAGTTAAACAGCATTTAGGTCACAGGAGAACCGTTCTAATGGTTACAAATACGCAATTTAATCTTTTTAAAGATAATCTTATACAAGCACAACATAACCACAAAACTGATTTCACTGATCTCTGTGCCAATTTTTTTAGCAATAGCAGTTGGCATTTTAATATTTTATCGACTTCACAAGATCACTATCCTGTCACAGATGTTTATAACCCAAAATTGCAGTTCAATTTTGCCATGGAGTCAAGTTGATGAGACAATTTCCACCAAGTTACTATTAACTAACAAACTCAAAAACAAATAAAAGTAAAGTAATGTTCCTTTGGAATAACAAGCACTGAGGAACCCAATAAGATCTGAATGTGCAATCAAGTTAATAAGGTCAAATTTGACTTCATGTTGACTTTAATGAAGAGTGGGGATAGCAAACAAAGACAAACAAAGTTACAGACGGAAAGCCAACAAAAGAGTCACAAGCCGCAGAGTTTGTGTGGGCATTTATAATGTTACTGGACTGGTCAGTGTTTCTTCGATTGGATGCACATCAACATATCCAGCACGACAGTAAATCAGCCCAGACTCCACAGAGTACAGAAAAAACAATAAAGCCTCTAATAAACCTCTTGAGAGCTTTCAAAGCTTCCTCAATGTTTGACTTCAGCAGTCCACTATAAACAAACTCAAACACACAGGTATGCTGCTCAGATCACAGATAAAACCTTATTATCTGGATCAGACACGTAAACTTGTGCTCTCACCCTCCTACCAGTGACAGAGAACAGCAATGCTTGGATGTTTGAATGCCAAAAAAACAACATCAAAAAGTGCAAATGTTGCTCTGGATTAGCTAAAGAACTAAATACAATAATAATCTTACACAGCTTGGACCAACTTCAAATCCAAGATGGTTTTATACTGGTGTGGCACTGCAATAAGCTTGTTAACTAGTCACTGCTGCGCGTATTCTAGCTTGACCGGTTTAACTACAATGGATGACCAGCTAAAACCCATCATGTAATATCAAACTGGATTCAAATTTGTGTTGCCCAAAGAAGTACAAAACTCAATGTCAGAGCATTATGTTAACCACAACACTAAAAAAAATTGTTAACAGTTAATATAGTTTAATTGCATTACATTAAGGCCATTTAATTGCATATATCCTTTTATTTACAACTTTCATTGTGTATCAAGTCTGTTGACTTGTTGCGTTATGTATGTTAGCATAAATTCAAGCAAGAGAAATTGAAACACAAACAGAAGTATTTAAAAATTAAATTAAAATTAAAAACACTTTCAATTATTATTAAAAATACAAATAAACATTATTAAATAAAAATAATACAATATAAAAGAAACAATTATATAAAACAATATATAAAATAAAATATATATATATATAAAATAATAGTTTTGATGTGTCACAACATCCAGACAGACACTGCGTCACAGAATTCTTTGAAACAAGATGAAAAGCGTTCCACAAAAAAAACCTGTTCGGTGACGTGCAGGAAAACGTCACTATTGCATGGCTTTAAATAAAGAAACATACAGCAGCAGGCCAGCAGTGCTCCTGCTCTCCTGAATGATGCTCTGCTGAAAAAAACACATGAACAGAAGAAGTTATCTTTCCTTTCTAAACCCGTACAGGACAATAGCCCAGCACTATCTACAGCACAATCTGTTTGGCATGTGAACTTCAAAGCTTCATGGCGAGATGCAGGACGTTTGTTCTGTGCATTAAGCTGATGGCACTGTATTGTTGCTGGAGAGGGTCACGTGCGGCGTGATAAAGCGTGAACCATGTGTGCTGTATTTGCAAACAAGTCTACCCTAAAGTCAGAAAAAGGCAGAGCAAGGCTGATTTAGTCTGATAAAACCCAAGTCTTGTCCAAGAGCCAAAGCAAAGGCTTATAGGTTCAAAGAGAATCTTGATAAATGATTAAAAAGACTCAAACTCCTTACAGCTTTCAGAGGCATTACGGCTCCCAGATGGCGCCGGAGCAACAATGGGAAAGAGGAGGAACGCTCGGCCGATGGATAGTGAAGCACGAGGACATGCTTTAAGGTTTCTTTAATTATCATTTGCTGTCCTATTAGTGTAATCATTCTCACACCTTGTCTTTACAACCTTTGACCTCTTTTGGCACTCCATGTTTGGATCTCACTGTGTTTGACTTTATTCAATAGTTTAACCCTTACAGATGCAAAGCATTGATATTGATGATACATTTTTTTTTTTTAATTATGATTATTTTGGGTGAATGTTAAAAAAAAAAATGTTTTCAAGGTTGCAAAATTTATGAGAGATGACATCTCACACAGTGAAAATTTATTAGGCTGCATCGAAAATCATTTGGAAAACTGATTCATCTGAATAGGCCCCGAAGGACTAAATTCAGAAAATTTTATTTAAATTTACAAACATTTATTTATATCTGTGATCCATGAAAAAATTTGAAAATGGTTAAATAGCACGTAAAAAAAATTGTAATTTATATAAATTATATGAAAAAGTATTTAAAATATTGTTATAATATATGAATATTATTTAACATTTAAAAATTAATTTTATAGATAGACAGATAGATAGATAGATAGATAGATAGATAGATAGATTCACACTTCTAAAGTTTCATCTGTGTGTGAAGATGCGCAGCGTTAATCCGTGAATGAATGTTCCGAAGTGAAGTGGACTGGAATTGACCACCCGCAAACCCCGCCCACCCTTAGTTACTACAAGGACCGACAAACAATGCTGCACTCACACTACACACGTGTTCTCACGCAATGAAAATACATTCAGAGCAGAGTAAACTGACAAAACACCACAGAGAAGACAGAGCAGGTCACTTCTGATATGAAACAAGGTCTCAGGACCCTCAGCTTTTAAATTGTGTCATTTTTAAAGAAATTCAAACAATAAATACCGTTTTGTGGCTCTTCAATGTGTCGTGACAGATCACAGTATTGCCTCAGTTCAAACACCTGAACCGATCGTCTTTTCATATTTACTTAAAGCAGAAATGAACCTGAATAAACATCAGAAAGTGTTTTATTTCAACCGCGGAACACACCATTTTTCAAGTTTAAGTCCACTGAAGTTAATCTACTCTCCTGTCTGATTTGTGGTTAAGGCTAGAAGAGATACAGCTGCGGCTATACTGGCCATGATCATTTACATATTTTCCGAGCCGACAATATAACGTGAAACCTATGAAAATAGTTTTAAATTGCACATAGCACCATAGTTTCATCATTTTAGAGTGCCGCAGTGACGGTCTTTTTGCAGTAAAGGACCTGTCATAGTTTAATGAGAGGGAAGATGACATAAAGCGACGCGAAGAGAGCTGCATTGAAAACAGATGAATGCACATGTGCATATGAGCTCCCGATCAGGGTGAAGTTCACGGGATTTTGTCCACAGAATGATAAGAGCACACGTTTTAACATTATTTTATTATTTAACACTCAGTATTTAACTTTAGCGCTGCAAGCAATGCATACAGCGCCGGACATGACAGGTTTTCTGGTACGCAAAACAAGTACTTTAAAGGAATACCTTAGCTTATTACCGTTACCGTGGCAACCAACAACAGCACAGCTTAACCCTCCGCACATATTTATATTTAGATATATTGAAAAAGTTTCAATTCAGTCGATCTTTTTTACCCCGTTTTAACATGTATTTCTATGGAGACCTGTCGTAGCTGTCGGGCAAGATGGCGGATAGCAGCGGCGGCGCATAATCTCTGCGTTCTGATTGGTCAGATCGCCTGTCAATCAAGCTCTTTGCGAACGGTCAATTGGGAACCGCTGGGCTACATCATGTGTCATTCACCAGTGAGTAAACTTTACAGTACAGTTAGTAAAAATACTACAATACCAGGACGGAAGATCGGGTTGTTGATGTTTGTCTGCCATTCTCCTCTGTCTGCACAGCGTGCGTTATGACATATCCTGTCTGCGCGAACAGGTTGCGCAGAGGTATGCAAATACATACGTTGACAGGCAGGTAGGAAAGCCAATTAAAACGCTCGGACCGAGCGTTTTGATTGGACAAACATGTTTTGGTCCTATGCCTTCCACAGAATATATAAATACAGATAAATACATTTAGACGACTTAACTTAATGATTGCTATCGGGATGTGAAGAGACTTTCAACCAGCATAACAAAAAATGTTTCTGAAGACAATCACCTATTGCACCTTTAAATTTAATCATATTTATTTATGTGACAATTATATATATATATATATACACACACACACACACACACACACATATTTCTAATTACTCAACATATTGTGAGTTTAAAAAAAAACTAATATAAAAAATGTTTTTTAAATAAGAACAAATATTAAGTAGATGCCAAGTTTGCTCAATAACAGTCAGTCAAATGAATACAACTGAAGAGTTCCAATGCAAAAGCCTCTAAAAGACATCTTGGTCAAAAATGAGATAACGATACTGAGTGAATGCTCTCAACACATAGTATATGTTCATCAAGTACTTTCACTTCAAATGAGCTAAATCCCAGCCTCAGCCCATTCAGAAGTACCAGTACTTACATAGAAACCTATACATAGTAGCCAGAAAGAAACGCTCATTTTAAAGAAAAACGTCAGACATACTTAGAGGCTTCTGCATCTGAACTCTTCAATTGTAAACATACTTTTCAGAGTGTGAGCTGCTGAGCTGTGTAGTTTTAACCCATATGTATTGAGAAATAAGTATTATTTAAATACTTTAAACTTTGTTGAAATTTTGCTTCAATGGGTCTCTAAGGGGAAAGAAAGAAAGAAAGAAAGAAAGAAAGAAAGAAAGAAAGAAAGAAAGAAAGAAAGAAAGAAAGAAAGAAAGATTTTTGAAAATTACAAGACTTTCAGAGACACGAAAAACAAATCTAGGCCTGAAACTCTGTGAAGGAAAAGCAGGAATTTTCAGACAATCAGAACATCAACACCGGACAGGTTAGGAAGGACCCGGAGCTCCTCTGTAATTGCTTAGTAATATCCATCTGTCACTCAGGGCCGGATACTCTAATGGTATACGACAACAATTATGTTGTTATATCTTCAATATGCCCAAGACCTGAAGGAAGCATCTGAGTGATGGAGCCAGAGAGAGAGACAGAGAGAGAGAGAGAGAGGTCAACATGAGGAGAGTTTTTTATAGATTATCATACCAAACCAAGAAAGACAATAATCCCAAGAAAAAGGAAAGTTTCATCCACAAAAAGCAAACTATATGGGTTTAAAATGGCATGAGCGTGAGTAAACGATGACTCTGAGCGAGCAATGACCTTATATAATGACGATAAAATACCCACATAAAATGCTATAGCCGGGCAGACAAGTCATAAAGGCACTTCTCTGTTAGTAAGGGAGCAATAACAGACCTAAAACGATGGTTTCTCTCTCTTTAAACAGACACACACATATATTTTATAGCAAACCACAATATTGTCTGGGAAACCCCAGAAACTAAAGAGGATAAAACGACAGAGGATGTGATCGATGAGAATTCATTCAGCCAAAAGTAGACGCGGAGAATGAAGATGAAAGCAGCAGGTTCATGAGTGTGTCTTGTCAGATCGCTTCTTCAATGAACAACTTCTTGATGTGCTTTGTTATTTAATACAATTCAACGCTAGCATGCCTAACGGCTACAAATGCTTCATTGACCTCAGCCTGCATAGAAATGCGCTTCATGCATAAATCAACAAAACTCAAATGTTTTATTTCAACTTTCCTAGACTTAATTTTACTGGCAAATATAAAAGCAAACAATCATGGATGTTCTACGAATGTGTGCCAGGACAGAACTTCATTCTCATGGCAGACTTCACTCTAAAATAAACATTCGCTTGGAAAGAGACAGTAAAACACGGTTCATCTGGGGCAAAAATAAGAAAATCAGGCCAAGGAGAGATGGAGGAGGAACCTGAGGTCAGTTTTGTGGAGCAACTAACTAAAAAGTAGTAAACCAAATAACATTTCTCAGAAGCATAACAGTAGCTTTAAGTGTCTCCAGAATGTAGCAAGAAAACAGGCTACATCACATAAGCTGTTGAGGTTGGTAATAGTTTTAATGTTTTCTAAGCAAGTATTTTTCTGCTTACCAAGGCTGCATTCATTTGTTTAAAAATACAGTAAAAATGGCAATATTGTGAAATATTATTACAATTTAAAATAACTGTTTTCTATATGAATATATTTTAAAATGCAATTTATTTCTGTTATGCAAAGCTGAATTTTCAGCATCATTACTCAGTCTTCAGTGTCACATGACCCTCCAGAAATCATTTTTATGCTGATTTGCTTTTCTGCTCAAGAAACATTTCTTACTATTATCAATGACAAAAACAGTTGTTGCTTCATATTCTTTGATGAACAGAAAATTTCAAACAGAATTTGAATTAGAAACATTACAAATGTCTTTACAGTCAGTTTTGATCAATTTAATGCACCCTTGCTGATTAAAAGTACACATTTCATTTAAAAAAAATTTGGAAAAAAATAAAAAATTAACTTTCTGACCACACAATTTTCAACTCTCAATGAACTTTTTCTTTGATCCAAAAACATCTCCCTCTGGGCCCAAAGAAAAAAAAAAAAACACTGATTTAGGATTTTGAACTTCATTGTTTGTAACTTATACCTTCAAGAGTTTACATTTTATACATAACCCAAGAGAGCTGTTATTTTCTCATTCACAGGAAACCTACAGTTCACATTTCAGACTCGCAACACAAGCTCTTCCTAAATTACTAACACTTCCCGTGTTTGCAAGCAACCAGCCACCGAGTTTGTCACTTTTGTTTGCCTGTGGTATAATTATGAGGTCATTATGCCAAATGTCTTCGGGGACATAGAGGAAGGGGTTGGATAGTTGCACAAACCATATCCTGCTTTTGAAGAGGTTAAAGCCAGACACATTCAGACATAAAACCACAGGAGTAACGCTTTGTTGCTATTTATGCCTGCTGTCCCAGTTGGGAGTTTATTTGAGAGAGAAATCCTGAAGCAGCCATTCACGAAGAGAAGAAAGAAGTCAAGACAGGGAATTGCTGACAAGCTTATTACACAGCGTCGTGGATGAGATCTCATTAACATCTCAATTGTTTTCTGAGACAGCAATGTCAACATGAAATTGAATAGCACAATAGTGTTGTCAGCACTATTTTTAGCATTGCCAAAGATTTTTCAATACTAATCAATACTGAAATATCTAAAACGGAGAGCATTGGCATTACTGCGGTGTAATGAGAACATTTATAAACCTGTTGTTCAACAAAACACACATTTAACAGCATATTTTTACTCCAAACTCACCTTATAACGTCAGTCGAGTGTTTGAAAACCTCCTTTTGCGATCTGATGTGGCTTCTTATCACAGAACGAGGCCGAAAATACATGCTATGTCGATTAGCATTGCATTATAAATCGACTTTATTCTTATGAAAATACCTGAGAATGGCTTGAAGAACACAGATAAACCATATACTAACGCTGTCCTGTGTTTCTGTATTCATGTTTTATCAGTTCAAGAGTTTCTATCTTCTTTTTATTTAGTTACAGCGATGGCTAGAGGCTTTGGTCCGTATTTGTAATTTCCTGGAATGTCCTAAATTCTATTACTTTTGCGAGGCATATTTGGAGTTTCTGTGCAAGGGCGCCCTCTGGCGTGCAGTATGAATGAAACATTACATGTGTTTATAGTGCTCCATAATGCTCACACAACTCTATTTTGGGAAAAAACGGGAAAAATAATACTTCTCTCTAAAGAAATTTGAAATAAACATATGCGAATCAATACGTTTTTCTATCCATAAGTGTGAAGTGTACGTTTTTCTTAACATCTCAAGAAGTTTTCATTAATGTAAAAAAAATTAATCATTGCCATGTAGTAATCTGATTATATTTCAAATATTTATCTTTCAATAAAAATCTAAAACTTTATGCCCTCACTGTGGTGGCAGTACTGAAAATGGTATCAAATATCAATATTTTTCAAGGTATTGTATCAAATTTAGAAAATTCCTACTACTAATTCGCAACCGTTTTATTTTTGTAATGTGACATTTCTGAGTGGGCATTCTGTAAGAGGAAAAATAAAATAAGACATAATTGAGAGACAAATTTCCACAACGTGGACAATATAGTTACTGAACTGAATATGTCAAAGTATGACTTTTTCTCTCTCAGTGTCTGTGTCAGTTTCTCCCTTTCTCTCTTTCTCTCAATGGAAAAGAATGCAGTCTTTGCTGAAACCTGTCATTTACTACGCGGCTGCTGAAAACAGTCTGGACTCTTTCACCCCATGTGTCTACGGCCTCGAAATCTATGGAAAAGCTTGCATTTCCACACACTGACATACCCAGACAGGAAAATACACATAATTCTCAGCATGACAGTATCTCTTACAGTTTGTCAGTCTAACCAAGACCACCACAGCAACCAACTAGAAACACCCTAATAACTCAGAGCACACAGAAAAACACACAGCAATGCCCTACAAACAAGTGATGCACAAATCAGGATTTTTCATGGCCGATTCTATATTTTTTAAAAGCAAATTGGCTGATACTGATGCAGTTGCCAATTTTTTTTTTTTTTTTTCTGTTTAAGCAAATTTATTTGTTTATTTGCTCTGTAACAGACAAACAGGCCTTACACAAAAATATATGTAGCCATTTGAAATTAGAGGCAACCACTGCATTTTAATCACGATGCAAATAAAGATCCTGCATACATGCAGCCTGAGCAGTTGTTTTTTCATTTGAATTAGATTGCATAATTTCAAGATCTAAAGCAAAAACAGAATGCTCTTGACTTCAGCTTTGTGAATTTACATAAAACATACTTGCATGAAACAAATACAGCAGATGGGCTGCATGAGAATGCAAATTCACTCTCTGACAGCAGGTGGCGCTTATGGAACAGCAGCAATACAGCATTTCCTTGATTGCAGCTGTAAACAAAGCAGCGCTGCTCTTATAAACACTACATTAATATGCATTATACAGAAGCAAGATGAAAAGAAAATACCATCAAAACTTTTTCAGAGATGCATTCATATAAACCCCCAATTCAGTATTTAGGATTTTCTTCCAATATTTCATGGATCGCGAACAGTGAGCTTGCTCTACTCTCCTCTTTGCGTTCGTCTTCAGCATCTCTCTTAACGTCCAGTTTGCAGACTTTGTAATATTTCAACACAAATTACTTTTTGGGAAATGATTGCAATGCAGTTTGCGTGCCATTTCGGAATAGAGACCGGCAAAAATAAAACTAGAAGCCATCCGGTTGCCAATCATTGTGTGTTTGTTTGTTTGTTTTTTCCCCAAAGGTCAATGTGTGTCAAAAGCCATGCGCTTTCTCATCTGCGTCGCACACTAGATGTCTGGTTTCTAGTCAAACAGTGGCAGTAATGACTGAGCCACACTTAAACAGGGCTATTAAGGGGCTCTGAAAGGGGTGCGAGTCAAACACACAAACACAAGAGTGTTATTAGGTGCCCTCCGAACACAAGTCCTGACACACTGACATTACTGTGTGAAAAAAACAGTGCTGCTTTCTAGAGGCCAGCTGATTTACTGCTTTGCTGATGGATCAGCGCTGATAAGGAATTATTGGAAACCTGCCCGAATGAATTGAATAAACAAAAGCATTTATTTCCTTGAAGTGTACTATTAATATCCTTAGCTAATATCTTCAGACATGCTGACTTGCTTTGCACAGAGAAGCTGCTAATGCTCGCTTGAGGAGAAGCTGAAGTATGTATAGGTTTAAACATTTGAACACTGTAAACTATTCTTTGGAAACAAACAAATTCAAATTTTAGATGATTTACGATAACTTGTTCTGGGATTTGCCATGAACATGCTAATGTTAATGTGCTGATAATCCTATGGGAATCAATAATCGGTTTCTATCAGAACAACATGACAATCCAAATAATTATCAAGAAATGTAAAGTTTTATCTGTGTGCATAAGATTTTACTGAACTTATAATAGGCCTGTTTGCACTAGTTAAGAATTATTTTATATTACATTATGTGTATAAAATTTTATATAAATATTCTATAACAAACTATTTTATTGTAAAAAAAAAAAATCACATTTAATAATAAAATTAATTAATATAAAAAAACAATGCACATACACTACAGAAATGAATACTTTTATTCAGAAAGGATGCATTAAATTGATCAAAAGTGACAGTTAATAAATAAAAATAAATAAATACACACATGCTGTTCATTTGAACTTCCTATTCATCAAAGAATCCTGAAAAAAAAATGTATCACCATTTCCACAAAAATATTAAGCAGCTGTTTTCAGTGTTCAGTGTTTTCAATCAAAATGTTTCTTGAGCAGCAAATCAGCATATTAGAATGATTTCTGAAGGATCATTACACTGAAGACTAAAAATTCAGCTTTGCATCACAGAAAAAAAATAATATTTTACCATATATTCATATAGAAAACAGTTATTTTGAATAGTAATAATATTTCACAATATTACAGTTTTTACTGTATTTTTAATCAAATAAATGCAGCCTTGGTGAGCAGAAGAGACTCAAAAACATTTTAAAAAAATAACCCCAAACTTTTGAACATTAGTGTATATAAACAGAGCAAATGAGAAGCTAACATTGTAATCATAGTAGGGCTTATCTTTGTCAGCATCTGCAGTAATGACTACAAGATGGATCACTTCCTCAGTTACAATGTGTTCACTTTCCATTTCCATGTAAGTCACGAAACACTGTTTATAACAATAGTCCTCGTTATGCATTTCCTTAAAACGTTCAGACCTGCTCAAAGTACTATTATATTTATTAGATGAATTATGATGCTCTAGCTGTTCTCTGCTTTAAAATAATTTCATTAATACTGCAAAAAAAACATTTGATTTCAAACGAATTGCATGATGAAAAGAACAATACCAGACCAAAAAACAGAAGCATACTGGATGCTCTTTCTATCCAGATTATTAATGACAACTTGAGGATTTCAATCTCATGAAAAGAGCTTTTGAACCGATTTCCCAGTTAACAGATTGGAGCGAATCAAATTCAGAGGCTGTCGACAAACAATAAGACATCATACGCATGCATCTGCTCATCTCCAATGTTTGTTTACTTGCCAAATATTTGCAGTTTAAGACCCTTAAGGGGACACAGAATTAGCCAATGTCAGATTTCAATTGTCGTAACCACCCAAATCCCCGGCTAACTCTGTGCAAAGCACACTAGAGATGGTAAGTTGGATGGACGGTGAATGGCACTTCAACAGGGCATGAGGTGCAGCATCAACCTCTGATTCATGAGTTAAAGGAGTCAAAAATGCACCGAAGACCACACAGCAGCGGAAATAGGACAAAAGCATGTCTTTGCCCTCCAACCAGAGTCCTTTACCAGGAAGCCGTCTCAAACAGAGCCATTCTGTTTTCATTAAGCTGCCTTTGTTACCCGCTCCAGCGACAGGTTCTGATTAGTGAATGGCTGGGGACGGAGAGGTTGGTCTAGGTCATTTGCCTTAAGTCTACAGTAAATCACAGGCAGGTTCATGGGAGAGGAACGCAGTGGACTGTGCTCTAAATGCAATGATGCCACTGGTGTCCAGTTGGGAAATCAAGAACATATGCATGGGAAAAGCATATAAAATCAAGGCTAATGAAAACCTAAAAATGGCTTTGTTTGTGCGACATATGAATGACACCTCAAATTATATGTTTGGTTTTGGAAGACATGAATGCCATTATCAACTAAAAGATAAAAAAAAAAGTCTTAATTAGAGATCACAGTATCATTAGAGATCACATAGAAATCAATAGCAACACCCTGGTAACATCTTAGCACTGTGGCGGTGTGTATTGCATGAAAAAGTGCAACAGTTTTCTGAAAAAAAAGAAAAAAAAAGTTATTTACACTAACAAAGGTTTAGCTTTCTTAATGTTTTTTAAAGACATCTGCATTTATTTGATCAAAAATACAATAAAAACAGTAATATTGTGAAATATTATTACAATTTAAAATATGAAATAGTAGTTCTATTTAAAATAGTGGTTCTTATTATCAATGTTGAAAACTGCTTAATATTTTTGTAAAAGTTGTTGCTGCTTAGTATTGTCATTTTTTTCTTTGGGATTCTTTGATGAACAGAAAGTTTAAAAAAAATATCCTTGCTGAATAAAAGTATTCATTTCTTTTTTGTTTCTTACTCTACGGTTCAGATGTTTGGTATCATGGTTTCAACAAAAACATTAAGTAGCAAAAAAATTTTAGACTTCAGATTTCTGAAGGATCATGTGACTGTCAAGATGGCTGCTGAAAAATCAGCTCTGCATTACAGGAATAAATTATATTTTGAAATATATTCAAATAGAAAACATTTTAAATTGTTAAAATATTTCACAATATTACTGTTTTTACTGTATTTTTTTTTTTGAACAAATAATTGCAGTCTTTGTGAGCATAAAGTACTGGTAGTATAGCAATACAGTAATATAGCAAGGTCTTCCAATCAAACACGTCAAATCACTTGTTACTCTAAACATCGGATAAAGAGATTCCGACCACATCCTCCACTGTCTCCAGGGAATGTCAATCTGTGACATAAACAGTCTAAATTCAGCCCATCACAGCGTACGCTACCACCCACATGGCATTGTATCTTCCTGCTATTGAGAACAATCAGTCAAAAAGTCCCGCTTTCCACACTGAAAATGCTTATGGCCACATAAGCATGGAAAGCACGGAGGGACGTTCGATCCTGCCAAGACGACTTCCTGAATCACAAAGAGGAATTAAGCAACCGCAATGCAAGTTAACCAGGAGACATTCGGAAATACAAGTCATGCATATAACGTGTTTTATGGGCTCAAAGCGGCTGGTGACAGTTGAATAAATTGACAGGCTTTGCATCTTTCATCCTGTTGTCCAAGCACCACAGATGCACAACTTAGAAAGAAAGGCTTTTCTACCTTTTGGTTTAATGTCAAGTGCTTTCCAAGCAGTTGTGTTTAAACTCAAAACCTGAATTTTGACATATATCTGAATTAATCATACTTCAATATTTTGTAAAGAAAGAAAGAAACCCCAAAAATAATTCAAAATAAATAGATAAATAAGTATATATAAAAATAGGTAGCAAACAACATAAATAAATAGTAAATAAATAATAAATAAATAAATTTGACAACTGCTTGCATAACCCGCTACCACAATTCCAGAGTGTCCTTGGTGATTGCTCAAGAAATTTGATTTAAGAAAAAAATTAAATTGAGTTTTTAAATGTTACATTTTTATTTATTTTTTAAACAGAATAAATGTAGTGAATTTTTTTCCATTACAATTTTTTTAAATAAAAACTCATTTATACAAAAATAAATTATTGTATGAACTTTGAAATTGTAATCATTTATACATTTTTTTTAAATGAAATTGAGTTTTTAAATGTTACGTTTTCATTTTTTCAACAAAATGTACTGATTTTTTCATTAAATTAAAAAAAAAAACATATATACAAAAATAAATAATTGTGTGAACTTGGAAATTATAATCAGGTATACATATACAATATGAAGGACTTTGAGATAGCATCCATGCACGTGGTTTAATAAAAAAAAAATTAAATAAATAAATAAATAAAAAAAATCGATAAATGAATCTATGACTGAGGGGAAAAAAAATGCCTTACATCACTAATTAAACAACTGCAAGCTCTATTTTGTCTTTAGCCAAAAGAGCAACATATGAACAACAAAACTGTGTTTATTGGTGTAGATGTTTCTTTAAGTCTCCATTTTTGGACAACAGACTATTATCTGTATGTAGTGAGTCTGTTTTGTTGTTTTGTGCCTGTTAGAGGTTTCATTTTCTTCACCGTCTTGGTGAGGGTGATGAATCACGGCCTTGTCTCATCTGTATCAAATAAAAATGCATAATTGAAGGGCTTGTGTGTAACAAATGGGCACATTAGTCCTTCATCTCATCTCATCCTCCCCGGTGTGATGTGAACACTGTCCGTATGAGCTATTGGTGATTAAATTAAGACTGCAGGTCTGGGGTCAGTGGACTACCAATTGACCCGTCTTGTCTTTCAGTGTACCTGTCATCATCATTACAGTACGCAGACTTCTGCACCTGATAGCTTTGCTTAGCGCTGTGAAACATGGAAAGAGAGTTATTAAGCTTTGCATCAGTGTATGACTTATTTTTTTATGCAATTTCCTATCAGTCCATGATTTGGAGAACTTCATAATCATTGGAGAAATGTAGCGGTCCATCACTTGCTCACTAATGGATGCTCTGCAGTGAACGGGTGCCGTCAGAATGAGAGTCCAAACAGCTGATAAAAACATCACAATAATCCACAAGTAATCCACAACACTCCAGTCCAACAGTTAATGTCTTGTGAAGTGAAACGCTTTGTGTTTGTAAGAAACAAATCCATCACTAAGGTGTTTTAACTTCAAACAGTCACTTCTGGCCAAATTATATGAGTCCATAATAACGCTTCCTCCAGTGAAAAAGTCCATCTGTTGTCTCTCACATCAAAACCCACATATTTGTTCAGATCTGTTTTGGCTTGTAAATGGTGCTTGATCTGTACAGATTTCTCTCCTGATTCAGACCAGATGACTTTTTCACTGGAGGAAGCGTTATTATGTATTATAGACTCATATTTTAGCTGGTTTGTAGTTAAAAACACCTTAATGATGGATTTATTTCTTACAAACATGCAGCTTTCACAAGATGTTAACTGATGGACTGAAGTGGTGTGGATTACTGTGAAGTTTTTATCGGCTGTTTGGACTCATTCTGACGGCACCCATTCACTGCAGAGGTTCCATTGGTGAGCAAGTGATGAAATAGGTCATAATTTGGGGTGAACTATTCCTTCAGAAGTTTCCATGCAATCTTTTCGCTTTCTAGGAGGGAAAATTTCTATAATAAAAAAGCTCTCATTTGTGATATCTTTCCACTGTGTAGTAAGGGAAAAGGACTATTTCACAGTTCAGCAGTTTGCTAGACTAGCAATCCGCAAAACATCAAGATATTTGCAGTAAGTCTGGCAGAAAACGTTCATAACTCCCAAAATGATGATACACACACTTTCAAAGTGATTCACTTTGAATCGAACTGAACAAGCCAGAGGCCTCTGCACAAATTCTGCTCATTTTCCTCCTCGACTTTAAAAAGTATGCCTACTCAAATACTTTCAACAAGTGACTTCCAGGTATTTTGCTCACTCAACAGTGCAATTTCGCTCTCACTAGTGAGGCGCTCTTAAGAAAAACATCTTGCCCTCTTATCCCAGCCTCCGTCTCGGAACAGATTGCCGTTTTCGGCATCACCTGCTTGGGCATTTCACGATATCAGCTCCTCACTGAAGCAAAGCTCACTTTGATGTCATTTGGCAATGTTGGGAAAGCAAAAAAATAAATAAGGAGAAAATAAAAGGTGGAATAAGTTTGGCCGATGGCCTTTTCAACAAGCGACCTTCAGCCGACTGAGAGGCCACGATTCCAGCACCACAGGAGCGTGTTTGTCTTTAACCTGGGGCCGTAAAGCGCCTTTGCGTCAAATGTGCAAATATGCTGCTGCCCACTGAGAGAGACGCCGGTCAACTCTCTTTCTTTCGCTCTCAGAGAGGTTTGCCATCATGCCATGGCAACCACAACTATTAATCTTACTGGTTAGGAATAAACCACCGACCAAAGATCTGCGACCAGAAATTCAAAAGACGACAAACAACGAAGTACAAGAAATCACCATCAATATGATAAAAAAGATTGTATTTCACCTCAAAATCACAATGAAAGAAGACATGTTTTGCATAGAGAAAATAAGCCATAGTGTCAAAGCATTTGCACTGTGACTTTATAAAAATTAAGCAAGGTTTTTTTTTTTTTACATAAATATTTTAAATAAAAAAGGAATATGTAAATACAGTGCCTTGCAGAAGTATTCAAACCCCTTCATTTTTTTTCACGTTTTGTTATGTTGCAGCTTTATGTTAAACTGCATTAAATTTCTTTTTTTCCACATCAATCTACACTCCATACACCATAATGGCAAAGCAAAAACAGAACTGTCACAACTTTGTAAGCCTTTGTAGCCTCAAGTCTTTTTTGTTTGATGTGACAAGCTTTGCTCATCAGCATTTGGCAATTATCTGCCATTCTTCACCTCACCTGTTCACCTCTCAAGTTCTGTCAGGTTGGATGGGGGCAGATGCACATTTTCAGGTTTCTCCAGAAATATTTGATTGAGTTCAAGGCCAGGCTGTGGCTGGGCCACTCAAGGACATTCACAGAGTTGTCTATAAGCCTTTCATTAAGGCTATCTCTATATTTTGGTGCATTGAGCTTGTCTTCTACTCTGATGAGTCCCTCAGTCCCTGTTGCTGAAAAACAGCCCTTCAAACACGATGCTTAGAATTGAGGTTCATCAGACCAGAGAACCTTGTTTCTCAGAGTCTGAGGGTCCTTTAGGTGCTTTTTTGCAAATTCCAAGTGAGTTTTTATGTGTCTTCACTGAGGAGAAGATTGAGTCTGGCCACACGGACATAAAGCCAACTGAATTTGCCACAGGTTAACTTCACTCAAAGTGTAGTAACATCTACAAGCAATATGAATGCTCCTGAGCTAAATTTCAACTGTCCCAGATAAGGGTTTGAATACTTATGCAATGGAATCATTTATGTTTTTTATGTATAATAAATTTGCAAAGATGTTAAAAACCTGTTATTTGCTTTGTCATTATGGTGTGTGGAGTGTAGATTGTTGTGGGAAAAAAAAGTCATTTAAAGCGGTTTAATATAAGGCTGCAACATAACAAAACGTAAAAAAATGAAAGGGTTTGAATACTTCTGCAAGGCACTGTATATGTATATAGAAATTGAACTTTAGAGTTTACAACATTTTCACACATTTATAAAAAAAGTAGGCCTATAAAATTACATAAATTCTTTAAATTCTAAAATGAAAATGAATTTAATCTAAATATAAAAACACTGAAAAAAATATATGGATATATTTAGAATATAATAATTCTCATTTTAGAATTTAAAGTATTTGTAATTTTTATACATACATAATTTTAATTAATAAATAAACAAATACATAACATATTGGTATATAACGTGTATGCACATTTTTATAAATATATAAGACTCTACAGTTCAATTTCTATGTATATATTTACGTATTTAAATTTTAATGATATTTATAATAAACAAACTTGCTTAATTTTCATAAACAATGTAAATATAAACAACTAAAAAAAATCAGAAGACGTGCATAACAGGTGAGTAATATATTCTTAATATTTATGAATATATTATTTAAGTAATTTTTAATATTTTGTTTTATAAATATACAAAAATGTTATAAACTCTACAGGTCAGTTTCTAAGTATATATTTACATATTACATATTTATATTTTCATATAATAAACAAATTTGCTTTTCATATCACCATGCAAATATTAAAAAAAATTATAATTTAATGCAAATGCATTTCATGTCAGCATGCATTGCAAATATTAAAAAAATTAATTAAAAAAAATCAGAAGACGTGTGCGTAACAGGTGGTAATGTTCTTAATTTTTTTATTTAGAAGTATTCTTAAGACCAACAGTACACCTTCATAGAGGAAATTTGATGCAGCTACAGCAACAATTGTGCAAACATACAGCCCTCACTGTATACACATGACTGCATGGTTTACAATGGGGAAGTAGAACAGTCTAAAACGCAAACAAGTCTTGTAGGTAAGCAGACCATCACCTTGTGGTTGAATTCTCACAGTATGCAGTGGTTGAAAAGCAGTTCCTAGCAATCTAATCTTCCCAACATCTACACTGAACACATCTCCAACTGAAACTGAAGTTTAATAAGGAAAAGGTGCAGATTTGTTTCAAAGACAAAACTATTCACGTTCCTTAAAAACAAACCGCATTATAATTTGGGTTCCATCTAACCTCATAAAAATGGTAGCAAATCCACATTTCACTGGACCACCAAAATCAAAGCAAGTGAAACAAGATGTTGCAGTAATTTCTCCAAACAACCCAAATGACAGAAACCACATGCATTGTTTAAAGATGGTAAAACACATGGAAAAAGTGACAGTATGGGAAGGATTGGGAGGCTTGACTTTTAGATCTGATTTATAGGCAGATACTGATAGCCAATCATTATTCTTATTGAGAACCAATGCAATTGTTAATATTATAAATCTATACTGACCTACAAAAGGCACATGCATGAAACACAGCAACATAAAAACAAAAAAGGGCTTTTGATAGTATTTTGATTGATCTAACATCACTTTTCACAATCTGAATCTGAAAATAGTCGAGTCAAAAGCATCTGTCAAAAGACAGAACATAGTGTAAGAGATTCAGTCACAACTTTATTTTTTTTTATTTAGTATTTTTATTTATTTATTTTATTATTATTTTTTTTTCCTATCATGTTTTCCCATCATTTTGTAAATAAAATGTTTTTTTTCTATAACATTTTTATATATTAATATTATATTAAAATCAAATTAATTTATTATAAATATGTAAAAATTAAAAAACATTTAAAAATATAATTTTTAAAAATATATCTATAAAATGTATTTTTAAAATATATCATTGTATTTTTAACACATATAATATAATATAATATAATACAATACTACTTTTATTTTTTTTAAATCATTTTTATGTTAATATTTGTCTATTTTAAAACCTGTCTACTTACATTATCCCTATCCAACCAATGCTCAAAACTGAATATTTGTCAGTATCAGTATAGTTAATGATGTATTCTCACAGTATGTGTACAGCTGTGTTTCATTGCTTGTTTTCATATCTGTTCAGTACAGCGTTCAGCATCGAAGGCAAAAGGTAATAGCTAGTTAGACAGCAGGAGGCTGAGACTGGGCTCTGTAATATGGGCCTAATCTCATAAAATGAGTCTTGTGATTAGACACCATCAGGGCTCTCCCGAGTCTACGCCCAACAAAATGTTGAAAATGTTTTTAAGTACTATGGTAACTGCCACCTGAATACCATTCTTCCAAATGATGTGATATAACAGGTCTCGAATTGAGATAAAAAGAGCCCTAAACCACAAGAGAAATAACGCGAGAGGTTTTGGTTTAATGATACAGTCTCGAATGTGGGGAAACTCTCACACTAATGTTGTCTACCAATGTAGGCAGTAAACAGAAGCATGTCTGCACCTGCGTTTGAACTGTCAGTCACAACTCAGAAATTCAAGTGCAACGCAAAGGAGAGGAGAGGCAACAGGATCATTTTTACCATTGTGAAGCCGTGAATAGTGCTGTTTACTGAAACTGAACAGTGTTGTCTCAGAACAGATACGAAAACAAGAGATGAAACGCACAGATGTACACATTCTGTGAGAGAAAGGAATGCACAATATATCAGTAACCATGATATGTTTAATCTTCAACTTTGGTCAGATTGGGCTAATACTGGAAGCAGACAGATATCTTTTTATTTTCCTTATTTAAATGCCACATAAATTATATATATATATATATATATATATATATATATATATATATATACACACACACACACACACACACACACACACACACTGTATATGTGTGTGTGTGTGTGTGTGTGTGTAAAATTGTAAAATGTTTTTACTTTTTTTGTATATTGTATGAATTTGTATATATTTATTTATTTTATATTAACTGATTTATATTATATAAAAATTACATGATATCAAATATATGAATTCATTTAGATCATTTTTATACAATTTTAATGAATTATATATACAATTGATTAAAAAATTTATAAAAATTATAAATAATTAAATAATTATTATTAAAAAATTTAGTATTAAAAAATATACATTTATATATATATAGAGAGAGAGAGAGAGAGAGTTTAATTTAAATATATGTATATATATATATATATATATATATATATACATATATATAAACAATTTAACATAACTTAATATACAATGTAATTTTAGATTTTCTATATGTTTAATTAATTTCATAAGTAAAAAATGAATTTTTTATAATTTTAAAAAAATGTTTTATAATAATTCTAGAGTTTAATTTAGAACATGCTGTCCTACAAAGAGACTGGGTTATGATCGGATCTTTTTTGAAAATTGTGAAAAAGGTGTGAAAACTGTTATAAGATTAATCCAATACAGTCAAAAGCATTTTCTCTTCTCTAATGTTGCCATTTTTAATGCATTTACTTTTTTTAAGACAGTATAGATTTATAATATTGACTATTTCATTGGATATCAATAAAAATAATGACTATCAGTATTGACAGACAAAGCATATAAAAAGACATATAATGAAGCATCACCTCACTCGCTTTTAAAGTCAGCATAAAAAGTGACACTTCACTTTTAATGTAATGGAGACTCTTAATCTTCACTCTCCTGGCACATTTGCAGCGATCCAAGATCTCACCACAGTCATCGTGAGCTGCTACACACTGACTAACCACCTTTGTGAAACCTGAAACTGAGCCTCTGCTGAGAATTCGCAGTAGGCGACAGAGAGGTTTTTGTCAGGAGTGGTGCATCTTCTTGCATCAGCACTTATGGGAGATTACAGGTTATCCAGGTTTGTCATTTGGTTCAGATGAAGGATAACCTCCTCCTCAAAGGTGCGTAGGCTCTTATGACCTCATATTATGAAGCTGTGAAGGGTTTCATTAAGGCCTCAAAACAAGCATCTTGGTGTGCAGCTCATCAAGGAAGCCATTAATTCCCAAACCTTAATTGAACACTGGTCGACCTGAAATGTACTGAAAAGACAGCCCTTGGAAAGCCACCAGGGAACTAAATCACATATTGTGGGTCTCAGGGAAAAGTATACACTCACAATGTTTTACTGTACCATGTAAAATGTCTGGAAACAAACTGACATCATCCCAAACAAGAGTACCACAAACTGCTGAAGGTTTTAGATAAACTGTTGATCTTTCGAACTTCTGATGAGCTTAAAAACTGAGTAGAAACACACATTCTGTGGCAAGAGAACTGAGTCATCGTCTGCTAAGCACTGCAGACAATAAACCAGTGCTAGTCTCCAAAACTAATGAACTAACCTTGAAAAGCAGCCACGTTGCGTGAGATGAGGAACTTCAGACTAGAGCTGGATATCTGGAGGAGGTTCTGGATGTCCCGTCGCGCCGCCACCTGGTAACGCTCCTCCATCTTCTTGGTGCAGCACGTTTGATTCTTTGACAAACAAACCTGGAGATCTGAACCTGTTGGGATGAATGTTGGGATTGTAAACAAAGGTGGATATGTACTTCTGCATCTAGGAAAACGTACATTTTCCTTCAACAGTGACAGTTTTTCTTCACCTAAACAATTATAAAATAAAATACATTCAATAGTTTATTATTATTTTAATAATTAAATAATATGAATTATTTACTAAAACACAAAACGTCCTCACCAGACCTGCATCTAGGAAAAAGTAGATTTTCTAAATAATTACATAAAATAAAAAATACATAATAATAATAATGATAATAATAATAATTATTATTATTATTATTACTATTAATTATTGTTATTATTATTATTGTTGTTGTTGTTGTTATTATTATTATTATTATTATTATGTGCTTCTTCATCAAGGAAAAAGTCATTTGTCAACAGTGACAGTTTTTTCACTTTTTTTCACAATTATATAAAATTAAAATTAAATACATTTATTAGTTTGTTAGTTTATGTTATTAATTATGTGTATGTGTGTGTGTGTACCTGTTTTTATATCCCAGTGGGGACTTAAACCGGAATACACACAGACTCATGGGGACTTGTGTCACGGTGGGGACCTAAATTGAGGTCCCCACGGGTAAACAAGCTCATAAATCACACAGAATGAAGTTTTTTGAAAATCTAAAAATGCAGAAAGTTTCCTGTAAGGGGTAGGTTTAGGTGTAGGGCAATAGAAAATACGGTCTGTACAGCAGAAAAACCATTACGCCTATGAGAGTCCCCACAAGGATAGCAAACCAGACATGAGTGAGTGAGTGAGTGAGTGTGTGTGTGTGTGTGTGTATATATATATATACAGGTGCATCTCAAAAAATTAGAATATCGAGAAAAAGTTTATTTTTTCTTATAACTTATTTCAAAAAGTGAAACTTTTATATATTTTAGATTCATGACATGTAAAATAAAACACTTCAAAAGTTTTTTTGTTTTAATTTTGATGATTGGAGCTTACAGCTAACGAAAGTCAAAAATCAGTATCTCAAAATATTAGAATATTTACATTTGAGTTTCAATAAATGACCATCCATACAGTATAAATTCTGGGTATCTCTTGTTCTTGAAAACCACGGGGAACACTGCTGACTTGGCAATGATCCAGAAGGCATCATTGACACCCTCCACAAAGAGGGTAAGTCACAGAGGTCATTACTGAAAGGGGTGGCTGTTCACAGAGTGCTGTATCAAAGCATATTAAATGCAAAGTTGACTGGAAGGAAGAAAAAAAAGGTGCACAAGCAACAGGGATGACCGCAAGCTTGAATACTGTCAAGCAAAGCTGATTCAAACACTTGTGAGAGCTTCACAAGGAGTGGACTGAAGCTGGAGTCAGTGCATCAAGAGTCACCACGCTCAGACGTCTTCAGGAAAAGGGCTACCAAGCCACTTCTGAAACAGAAACAATGTCAGAAGCATCTTACCTGGGCTAAGGAGAAAATGAACTGGACTGTTGCTCGGTGGTCCAAAGTCCTCTCTTCAGATAAAAGTAAATTTTGCATTTCAGTTGGAAATCAAGGTCTGGAGGAAAACTGGAGAGGCACAGAATCCAAGCTGTTTGAAGTCCAGTGTGAAGTTTCCGAAGTCTGTAATTATTTGAGGTGCCGTGACGTCTGCTGGTGTTGGTCCATTGTGTTTTATCAAGTCCAAAGTCAATGCAGCCGTCTACCAGGAGATTTTGGAGCACTTTATGCTTCCATCTGCTGACAAGCTTTATGAAGATGCTGATTTCCTTTTCCAGCAGGACTTTAGCACCTGCCCACACTGCCAAAACCACTTCCACATGGTTCACTGACCATGATATTACTGTGCTTGATTGGCCAGCCAACATGCCTGACCTGAACTCCATATGGAATCTATGGGATATTTTCAAGAGAAAGATGACAAACAGTCGATCCAACAATCCAGACGAGCTGAAGGCTCAATAGTGCCTCAGCAGTCCCACAGGCTGATCACTTCCATGCCACACCTCACTGATGCTGGAGTTTGTGTTAAAGGAGCCCCGACCAAGTATTGAGTGCATAAATGAACATACTTTAAAGAACTTGAACTTTTCTGTTTTGCAACTAATTTTTTTGATTGATCTTAGGAAATATATTTTGAGATTCTAGATTTTTGACTTTAATGAGCTGCAAGCTGTAATCATCAAAATGAAAACAAAAAACTTTTGAAATCTTTTACTTTACATGTAATGAATCTAAAATATATATGAAAGTTTCACTTTTTGAAATAAGTTACAAAAAATGAAATTTTTCACAATATTCTAATTTTTTGAGATGCATATATATATATATATATATATTGAGCATAAGAGACTTCTTTAAAAATCTAAAATATGGTAGTGTGTGTGTGTGTATATATATATATATATATATATACACACACACATATATATGTGTGTGTGTGTTTGTATGTGTGTGTTAATAAGTAAAATGTAAATATGTAAAATGTAAAATTTAAAAATTTTATTATTATTTTATTATTATTATTATTATTAGATATTTCAAAGTGGTCAGACTATAACAGACTATAACACCATGCCAGATTACAGCAGGGACAAAATAAATAATTACATTTAAAATTACACTTAAAGATCATATAGTTGTTTTTAAAAGTGATCAGACTTATTTACACAATGGTGGACAATAAAGGGGGGCAATCAAAAAAATATTATTACTAAAAAATAAATAAATAATATGCCCACATACATCAAAGTAATATCAAAGTACTAACATACATTCTCAGAAATAAAGGTACAAAAGCTGTCACTGGGGCGGTAGCTTTTCAAAAGGTACATCTTAAAGGTACATATTAGTACCTAAAGTGTACATATTAGCAGCTAAAAGGTACAAAAGTGAACCTTTTGAAAAGGTACTGCCCAGTGCAGCTTTTGTATTTCTGAGAGTGTAGTAACCACCCCGTATCAAAGTATCAAACATTTTGGGAAAAAATGTTTGGTTGTTTTTTCTCCCCACAATATCTTTACATTTATTAATCCACTCATGTTAAGGACCATTATCAGACTCATACCCCCACTGGCTGGTCATGAAACTCCACGTTTGTGCAAGCCGCAGCAGGCCGGGAGGGTGGGGGAGATGAAAGGGCTGATATTTCTAGCCATCAAAATTCTTATCCCACTGAGATCCGACAAAAACTTTCCATCACTACAAACTTTTTTCCCCTCTAAAAAGGTCAGTACAAATGACAGCACCTAGGGGGGCTATAGCTTTAGGAGAACAGCACGGGACGTGCCGGGACGAGCCAAGTGTTGCTAAAGACACTATCACCACACCGCAACGCAATGTTTTGAGTTCCTGAGCAAGATGCAAAGAAGATGGCATGAGGAAAGGAATTCATCTCTGTCTTGCTAGAACGAAATGAAAGTGCCCTGGGAACTGTTTATTTCTCACTCACAGCCCGTTAGACCTTTCAGTGTAATCACCTGAGAGAATAAATCCACCCAACTGTGAACTTTACACCCTCCCTTTTTTGCCCCAGTTTCATATGATTCAACAGGCTGTGAGACTTGGGAATTGTTGAAGACGACCAAAGTAGGGACTCCTAGGTCATCCAACAGATAGAGAACTTCGTTGCTTCTTGTATGTTTTGTAACATTTTCAAAGTGAAATGCCGATAAAAGTGCAGTTGAACGTAAAGCTGCCTGTATTTTTACTTTGGTTGTTGTACGTATTGTGGAAATGCATAAATGAATTTGTACAGTAATAAAAAGCTAATAATGTACCACCTACAGTAAACCTACACTCCCAGTCAAAAGTTTTTGAACAGTAAAAATTTTTATGTTTTTTAAAGAAGTCTCTTCTGCTCACCAAGCCTGCATTTATTTGATCCAATGAAGATCAAATTTGATTTAATGACTACAGACCTGTGGCTCTAACGTCTGTGGCCATGAAATCATTCGAAAAACTGGTTTTGGCTTATCTGAAGGACACCACTGGTCCCTCACTGGACCCCCTGCAGTTTGCCTACAGATCAAACAGGTCTGTGGATGATGCAGTCAATATGGGACTGCACTTCATCCTGCAGCATCTGGACAGACCAGGGGCTTATGTGAGGATCCTGTTCGTAGACTTCAGCTCCGCTTTTAACACCATCATCCCGTATACCCTTCAGAATATACTGACGCAGCTGTCCGTCCCCACCTCTGTCTGTCAGTGGATCACCAGCTTCCTGACAGACAGGCAGCAGCTAGTGAGGCTGGGAAAATTCTCATCCAGCACCCGCACCATCAGCACTGGAGCTCCTCAGGGCTGCGTTCTCTCCCCACTGCTCTTCTCCCTCTACACCAACGACTGCACATCTAAAGACCCCTCTGTCAAGCTCCTTAAGTTTGCAGACGACCCCACACTGATCAGCCTCACCCAGGATGGTGACGAGTCTGCTTACAGACAGGAGGTTAAGGAGCTGGCTGTCTGGTGCAGTCTTAACAACCTGGAGCTCAACACGCTCAAAACAGTGGAGATGACCGTGGACTTCAGGAGAAACCCCCCTGCTCTCCCCCCACTCACCATCATGAACAGCACTGTGACTGCAGTGGAGTCATTCAGATTCCTGGGCACCACAATTTCTCAGGACCTGAAGTGGGACAATCACATTGACTCTATTGTGAAAAAGGCCCAGCAGAGGTTGTACTTCCTTCGCCAGCTGAGGAAGTTCAACCTGCCACAGGAGCTGCTGAAACAGTTCTACTCCGCCATCACTGAATCCGTCCTCTGCACTTCATTAACTGTCTGGTTCAGCTCAGCTACCAAATCTGACCTCAGAAGACTACAGAGGGTAGTCCGGACTGCTGAGCGAATCATTGGTACAACCCTCCCTACTCTCCAAGAACTGTACTCATCCAGAGTGAGCAAAAGGGCTGGCAAAATCACTCTGGACCCCTCACATCCAGCACACTCCCTCTTTGAACTGTTACCATCTGGTCGACGCTACAGAGCTCTGAGCACCAGAACGACCAGACACAGGAACAGTTTCTTCCCTCAGGCAATCCATCTCATGAACACTTGACAATAAAACGCGGAACACACAACTCTATTTATTATTCACTCTACTACCTCCCTTTTTGTTTTTTTGTTTTTTGTTTTTTTTGTTTTTTTTGTTTTTGTTTTTTCTCTCCATTTCATATTTTCACATATCAGACCTGTACACACATTTGTCTAATATATTTGCAGCCATCAGACTTGTAATATTAGCATAATTGTCTATATTATATATTGTGTTTTGCTGTTTTGCATACGGTTATTTGTATATTTGTTTACTGTTCTTTTATTATGTGTGTCCTGTCCTGTTGCTGTCTTTCTGTTGCACTGTAGAGCTTCTGTCACTATAACAAATTCCTCGTATGTGCAAGCATACTTGGCCAATAAAGCTCATTCTCATTCTCATTCTCATTCATTCTCTCATTCTCATTCTCATTCTCATAAAGTACAGTAAAAACAGTATAATTTTGAAATATTTTTGCTATTTAAAATAGCTGTTTTCTATTTGAATATATTTTAAAATGCAATTTATTCCTGAGATTTCAAAGCTGAATTTTTAGCATCTTTATATTCTGATTTGTTGCTCAAAAAACATTTATTATTATTATTATGTTGAAAACAGTTGAGTAGAATTTTTTCAGGTTTCTTTGATGAATAGAAAGTTCAGAAGAACAGTATTTATCTGAAATAGAAATCTTTTGTACCATTATAAATGTCTTTATCATTACTTTTGATCAATTTAAAGCATCCTTGCTAAATAAAAGTATTCATTTCTGTAATTTATTTCCCAAACAAAATTATACTGACTCCAAGCTTTCGAATGGTATAGTGTATAATATTACAAAAGCTTTTTATTTCAGATAAATGCTGATCTGTGGATCTTTCTATTCATCAAAGAATCCTGAAAAAAATGCACTCAGCTGTTTTAAATATTGATGATAATAATAATAATAAAAAAGTTTCCTGAACAGCAAATCAGCATATCAGAATTATTTCTGAAGGATCATGTGACACTGAAGACTGGAGTAACAGGGTTTCTGCAGGATTTTTAAGCTCAAATTTAAGACTTTAAGACCTTTTTTAAGACCTGCACAAATAAAATTAATACCATATAAGCGGGGTAGGGCAATGTCTATAGTACCATATTAAACTGTAAAATGACCGCCAAAAGAATTCAGATACAAGTTTTCACAAAAACAAAACGTTTTATAAAATGATAAACTTTACATTTCAGCCTTTAAACCATTTTTAAGAAAACGGATAAGTCAAAAGTATTAATTATATTGATTTTAACAATTATCATCAATAAATTATTATATAAATTAAATAACATGAATTAGGGGTGTGTGAAGTTGACAAAAAATTATATCTTGATATTTTCTGGGATTTTATCGATAACAATAATTAGACGATATTTTGCTGAGTGTGTTATTGTCCTGGTATCTTTAAAGATTACCATGGACAGCTGACTCGTGAATTTTTTTTTTTTTTTTGATATTCTTCATATTCTGTGTGGTCAGTTCACAGCAGTGATAGAAATTAATCTTTTCCAATAAGGTTTATGGGCATTTTTACCTTTAAGCCATTTTTTTTTCTAAAAGTGTGCATCATCTTTTGAGTCAAATTCTTGCATTCGGGCTATTACCAAGCAAATGAAATCAATATCAAAAAATGTATCTTTGCAATGCATTTGAAGTGGCATTTAGATGTATTTGCACACTGTTTAATGCAGCTCGGAAGGACATAGAATGCTAACCTGCAGTTACAAATGCATAAATAATGTTTTGATATTTTAAACCTAAAACACTGAAAACTGATGTTTGAAAGTATTTTAAAAAATGAAGATACTTTATATGTGAAATTAAAACGGCCAATAGGTGGCTGTTAATAAGTGAGTCATTGCGATTGAACCGAATCATTAATACGGTTGATTCATTCAGGAACGAATCACCGTCATGTTGCTCAGAGACGCGAAACAATGCTGTGGCTGTGTTTGGAGTTATTTTTGTTGTAGAAATAGAGCAAAGGAAGGAAATATGGTGTCTAAAACAAGTCTCTTAATATTAACTTCTAGTTTATTGAACTGTTGCATAAAATCAAGATCACATTTGTAATCATGCTGATTTTTGGAAGAATGGCACTCTTCGTGTGATATTAACTATATGAAATGATATACCGTAAATATAGGCTATACATTTTCTGCCCCCATATCTTAAATTATGTGATCATTCTAAATGTATTTTAATAGACTGAATAGTGCAGTGAAAGAAGGCACTCGTAAGCGCACTAGTTTAACCTATGGTAACTGATTCATTCTCTGCCAGCAGGTGTCGCGTTTGGCTGAAATATATCTGTTTTCCCGGTAAAGGCAGTACACAAAGCAGCGCAGCACCGGACTTTGAACTTGCAGCGCTCATGTTTATTTAATGAAATCATAGCCTTTTGAAGTTCAATCGTCACATTCAGACATATCGCAATTCTGGTCTTTCCATCTCCAAATTTACGACATCTTGATCATAATTAAGACTTTCTTGTACAATTTAAGACTTTTTAAGGCCTTAAATTTGATACAACTAAATTTAAGACTTTTTAAGACCCCGCGGAAACCCTGAGTAATGATGCTGAAATTTTTGCTTTGATGACAGGAATAAACTGCATTTAAAATATATTCAAATAGAAAACAGTTATTGTAAATGTAAAAAATATTTCAACATTTTCCTGTTTTTGCTGTATCAATGCAGGCTTGGTGAGCAGAAGAGACTTCTTTAAAAAAAAAAACATTAAAAATCTTACTGTTCAATAACTTTTGACTGGAAGTGCAACCAATAGCGTCAACAAAAGCAAATGTGAGATAAAAACGCATTTGCTGAAGCAACCATGGCATTTTAGCTGGCTTCAACAAGTCTTTAAACTCTTTTATTGTGACTTGTGTTTCACATGACTCATACCTGAGCAGTTTTTATCCCAAGAGCAATGCTGCACTGGGTGTGCTACCGAGCAAGTTTACTACATCAGAAAAGCCACACATATGGAGCTGGTTATGTGATTCAAAAGTCAAATTGTATTAGTTTACAAATATGCACTATGATAAAAGTGTTTTGAGGTAAAAAAAAAAAAAAAAAAAAAGTATTATGCAAGGAACTATGTCTTTAGGGATCATAATTTGTTGAAAAAAAAACTAAAGGTTGTTGGTGTTTTACTGCCTCTAATTGTACGTACAGCTACTTTTTTGGAGTTTTTCCAATGAGCCTATGTTGACAATTCTCCCACGACATCCCAATGCTCAAATAAGAGAGAAGATACTCTCAAGTTCATGCTTCTTTGAAGCCTCTTACACCCCCAGCACTTTCTTACATGACAGCATTACAGAGGAATTACCACAAAACCCCAAGTTTGATCAAATCAAAACAAATGCAACGTCAGGCTTGGGTTTTTATTTTGCTAGCAGCGACATGCTGTTTCAGAGGTCTGAGGAAAGCAATGAAAAGCATGATTTGGAAAAGACAGTCAGTGCATTTTACAAGCTTCCCTGACAAGAAAAATGTCTGGCACGAATGCCACTGCTAGATTAATGCTGCTAACTTACAGAAATAAACACCTTTGAGGAACCGCTTAAATGTCAACGCGACTATTTTTAAATCTTTTATTTACCCACCCACCAACTGTGGTGGTCAGCTTATTATTTGATGTTTTAGGACCTAAGCTCTCACACGGGTCGTGGTGTGGGATATAATTGGCCTGAAAATCGCTGGACATCAAACAGTTTGCTTTGCCACTAACATCCAAGATTGGAAGCAGAGAGAAGAAAATCACAGCAGCATTGAGAAAACAGCAATACAAGTCTGTCCTTCAAGATGTTTTACCTTGTATCACACTGTCTTGTTTGCTCCACAACATTTTAATAAAGTCAGGAATGCTGTGTGAACATATTGCTTTATGAAATAAAACCTGAAGGAAAATGTGGTGTGATGCGAATGGCAGCAAAACAAAAGATTTGTTAATAGAGTAGAACAAAGACTTCTTAATGAACAACTTCAACAAGGTCAAACTTGGTCTGTAATGATTTACAGTACGGTCTCTGCCCATTTATCATAAGCATAAAAGAGAAAGCATGAAATCATGCACCTGTTTGCAGATGTATATGAAAACTGAAGCCCAGCAATGTTTTTCTAAATCTTTGATCAAATTTGGGCAAAATTATACTAAACTCAAAGAAAGCCAACCTAAATCCACATTAACTGCTAATAGCTATTTTCCAAAAGGATCATTAGCAAAAGACCAAACAAAATTAAACAGGACAGTAGAAAAATGACTACAAAAACTAGACAAACAGACGACACTTGACCTTGTTGCCCTTGTCAAGACATCAACTTGTGCATTTCTGCATTTAGGAGAGGCTCTTAAATGTACAGAATAAAGTATGATTAGATTCTAAGTCAATTACTATAATTAAAGTTAATTACCTGAGCTGTATTTAAAGAATGTTGCATAAAACTAAATCACAAAGCTGTGCATTTTAACGGCTCCCAGTCCCAACCAAAATCTCTGGAGTTCAGGATGAGCAATGAATATAAAAACACCTTACATTAGGTTTTTTTTTTGTTTTTTTGTTTTTTTTAGTTGCACAAGATTTTACCAGCAAACCACACAACCCCTAGTTCTAAATTCCTGTGAAACTCAGACACTATCCTCTTCCAAGCAGCACTTTGAAGTGAGCTCCATTTGATGACCTCTGTGGGAAACCGTGTACAAGCTGTTCTCCTCAAGCCACTAAGCATCCATTAACGCAACAAAGTTTGTCAGACTGGTTAGAGGTTGCCTTTCCCCTCTGATAGAAGCAGCTAGAGACTATCAATAGCCATTATTTGAGAGGCTACAAAACTAGTTTCGGACCACAAGAGCAACAGCAAAATGGGAAGATTATCCAAACAACCTGACAAAGACTATTACAGAGGCTCAGAGGTCACAAACCAAACAGTCCTCAAGAGATATACATGACAGCTGTTTAAACCAAACAGAGCATCTTCTCGTGACTAATTACAGCTGTATTTTGCAGTCAAGTGGCACCAGTTAGTTTCTGACCCTGTATAGCCTACTTGATCTCGAGGAGTGATTTGAGAAAACAGCGAACTGATTTTAAATCTCAGCTTGAAGTTGAATACATAACAAGTAAACCACTTTGAACTGCACGGTTTGATGAGTGAATGGGTTGTGTTCAGTCTCAACCCAAATTCATCTTTTTGTAAACTGATTTGTTTTTGCTAGATGATGGTGGAGCGTTTGTGAACACCGTAAAAGATTACTCAAAAATAGTTCTCAATCGCAATTTCCTGTCAGGATAAATAGTGTACAAATCCTATAAACTTAAAAGCACCGACTACATAATCTTCCAGCCAACTTCAGATGTTCTACTTCCAAATTCTTTTAGTAGCCTGAATGTGCTTTTCTTAAAAGTAAACTGAAAATCTTTGGTCTGCAGTCTTTCGAGTGAAGCGAAACAACTTTAAGCTTTTAACTGCTGCATGAAACACCATTCATTACCGGAGTTTATTTGAAAAGTCCAAACAGACAGTCTTTGAGTCGACGATTATTACCACAAACTTCTACAGCCGGTAAACGCGCCCTGAGGCTAGGAATTGACTAAAGCGTAATTTGAAGTTCATATATCAAGCGATGAAATATGTCGGGGGAATTTCGCGCAGTTAATAAAACTATTCAAATCTTTGACATGTTCGATGCGTGGAAACGTTAAAGATTTCCTAACTGTGGTGACAACAGGTTCCGTGGTTGAATTGTAGCTTGTTTAGGCTATTTACATTACGCGTTTCCGCATCAAGAATGATTTGAGATTATTCCATTACGATATAGAAAAAAAAATGATGTCTAAACTCCAAACTGTGTTCTAAATCTTTGGGGGCTATAAAAAAAAGTGTCAGATTGTTTGGGGAATTTTATATTTTAAATGACTATTTTAACATCGGTGGTGGGAAAATGAACAAAAATGAATAGGTTTCTTAACTGTGATACAAAATCAGGATGTCTTCGAGATGCCATGTCAAATTCAATAGATCTTACCTGTTCTCGGCGTTTCAGGTATTGATTTTACAGGTCCGATTTCCCTCAGTTGAAAAACTTTACGCACTTCATTGCAGTTCATTAAAGTGCCCCGACACGGATCGATGAAAACCGCAAAAAATGCATAAACCAAAACTCCACGCATCCCCATCTCCAGAAGCGTTTGTCCGTACGAGTAAAAAACTAGAAAAGCGGGCGTGTTGTTTAGTCTCAGAAAACTTGCTTGATGAAAACAGCAGTGAGTTTAGGTGAAGAAAAATATATGCAATGTTCACGCGCCTGGGGAGGGTTTCGTTCGCGCAGGACCTTCAAAAAGAGCGCAATGAGTGTGTTGCTGAAAGACGGAGCTGTCAAGACAGAATGGGCGTAATCATTAGTGTGGACTGTAAAGAGAAGAGCCCCTTTAACACACCATCTTACACGACTGACGAAGCGGACAGCTAGTACGCTTCAGTATCGAGAGCTTTTAGGAGCGTATAAAGTGTCGCAACATTTTCCGAATTATGGGCGCGTTTTTAACCATTATGAGACAAAACTCTTTGAGTCTTAAAAGTTTAACGTTATAGCTTTTTACGGTAAGTCAGACACTTATGATAAATCTTACGATTAGTAAGCGTGAGGTAAATGAAATTATACGCGCGCAAACAGAAATTGCTGTTGCTTGATGTGGTAACTATAGCAACAGCTGCTCGATAGGCGTTAGGACAATACATCGACGTTAATAGTTACATATTACAAATACTGCGCTAGGAGCGTCCAAAAACAAAATAAATACGGATTTATTTATTTTTAGGTTGATCCCCTTCACCATGCCCCAAAAGTCTGTCTATATTGGCTTATATGTAAAAATAAACGTTTCACATGGGTAAAGCAAGTGAATGTTGAGGGCTGTTATTGAAAAAGCTTGATCAAAAAAGCATAATAGTGTAAACCACACTGGAAATAGAAACATTACTGAGAAAAAGAGAAAGGAAAAAAAAAAACTTTCTCCATGGAAGTGCGAGCATATGGAGTCTCTCAAACAGGTTGCAATAGAGCCATCTATTGGACAAATAATGAAACTACGTCTATCACAACACGAGTTTAATAATTGGATTGATTTTGACATGAAGTTAGTATAGTAGGCTAATAATAAAATCGTAAAACCCAACATTTGAACAGCTACTCACGTGTTCACTTCCTAAATTACTTAAAACACCAGGAGAGGTTGTCATCCAGCCTCATTGTTCGAGAACATGACCCATTATTAATAATCATGTTAATCAGTTTATTCCATTTTGAGTAGCTATAGTATTGCAGAGACCATCTGACAGATTGAAAGCTTTAAATACTCACAGATCTCCTGCACTTCCCTATGGATAAACCTCAAATGCATTTTAAACTCGAATATTGAGAGAACTTGTTCTCTTTATTAAATGGACGAGCTGCTCATCTTTACAATGAGCTACACAAAACCTCCCTACATTCCACTGCACAGTAGCTGGACACCATGGTAATGTTCCATTAGAAAGAAATTCAGATGGAAATGCACAATAGAATAATTGTTACTTTGAATTTAGAGGCCATTTTTAACATCTCTCATGTACACAAAAGATATCTATCTATCTATCCATCCATCTCTACATACATATCTATATATCTATCTATGTACCTGTTTTTATATTCCGGTGGGGACTTAAACCTGAATACACAGACTCATGGGGACTTGTGTCACGGTGGAGACCTAAATTGAGGTCCCCACGGGTAAACAAGCTCATAAATCATACACAAACTTTTTTGAAAATGTAAAAATGCAGAAAGTTTCCTGTAAGGGGTAGGTTTAGGTGTAGGGCAATAGAAAATACGGTCTGTACAGCAGAAAAACCATTACGCCTGTGTAGAGTCCCCACAAGTATAGCAAACCAGACGCAAGTGTGTGTATGTGCGCATATCTATATCTATCTCTTACTATAAACTATGAAGAGTTCAGATGCAAAAGCCTCCAAGTTCTGTCTGAAATTCTTCTAAAATTAGTATTTTTCTCAGGCTCCTATGTTTATGTTCAGTTATTTCACTTCAATGGCAGTGAAAAAAAACCTATTCATTGCCATTAAAGTGAAATTACTGAACCTACACAGGAGCCTGATGAAAATGCTCATTTTAGAAGAAAAATTTAAATGGCACTTACAGGCTTTTGCATCTGAACTCTTCATATATAGTTTGTAGTAAGACCACCCCTCTGCATTAAGCATGTTCACTAAGAGGGATACTAGATAACTTGGCTCACTCTGCATTTTTATAATTGGATTTAACAGAGCAAATGAACAGCTGACAGACAGCACTGAATTCTCATGTTGGTCCAGTAAAAGCCATGATCTGGAACCATAAAATATGGTTCAAAATGGACATAAGGTCACCTCTTATTAAAAAAAAAAAAAAAAGGTTTGCACACAGGAAAACATTATTCAAGTCACTACTACACTACTAACCCCATCACATAATAAAGCATTGTGGTTAACAATTACCAGTCCAAATGTCTCGCATGCTGTAAGAGTGACAAATAAATAAAAAGATACACAGTAAGACAATGCACCTTTTAGTCTTTTATTGAAAATCTTGGCATTTAAAAATCACAACAATTAAAGCAAAAAAAATAAAAATCTGAAATTTACGAGCAAATTCAGTATTTCATTTAAAAAATAAAAAAAATGAAGATACACAAATGAAATGAAAACCAAGAATGGTGAACTTCCAAAAACAAAAAACCCTACTTGTGGGGTACAATCTCCACAATCCTCTACAGGCCGGGACAAGTGCAATACCTTCCAAACACACAGCATTGCTACCAATCCCAACCTGTGCAGAAAGGGACCAAACGGCTCCAGAAGCGGTTCTCGGATGTGAGCTGCCACTGTCAGTTTTGCATGGATTTGCACAGCGCACAGTCTTAAAAGCTGAATGCAAACCAGCAAAACTGACCGGGGTCCAGCAAGGTTACAGAGCGGTACAGAGACCTCAGGAGTGTTCGCAAGAGTCTTCAGATCCCAGATGCATTTAGCTAGAAGTACTTCAAGTGCTCACACTGCAGTAGATGACAGAAATACTACCTGCACTATAAGCACTTTAGCACTGCTGAAACTCTAACACAATGGCAACACTGGCAGGTTTATTTAAAAGAAAAGAGAAAAAAATAAGTCACCTCTTTTCAGATTTCAAATCAAAATCTGGGAAACGTGGAGAAGCAGCAGGCCACCATCAGTTTTGCATAGATTTGCACAACTCCAGTTTTCTTGTAGTGCAACTATGCAAAACTAGCAGAGAACTGCACCAAAAAAAGCAAGTAAAAAAACACTTAATTCACATATAGGGGTGAAAGTCACAGTCCCTCGTGCCAGAAGGAGCACTTAGGGCAGTAGGTGCTAGTCTACTTCACTATCTGCACTAGATGCACCTTAGCACAAAGCCGTTAGGTATGGTGTCTTGGTGAAGGATGCTTTAGGCGGAGGGAAAAGGCAATGGTCAAGTGTATTGCTAGAAGTGCCTCCACTGCAGTAGATATTCCATAATACTACCTGCACTGTAAGCACTTTGACAATACATTGACGTCCCAAAGTCCAATGGACGGATGCCTCCAAAGAACTTGCGGGCAATCTTTCTTGAGGTTTCTGAGAGGGGGAAGGGGAGAGATATTTGAGTTAGTTCATTGCCTACGTTACAATTCAAACGCAAAAGAGGAAAAGAGTAAATGGGACTGACTTTCTATACTACAAAAGCGAGGGCCTCATGGCAAAGCACATGTCACACGGGCACTGCGGTACTATTCATATCCAACTTTGACGGTGTATCGCTCTTTTAAAAAAACCCAACTCCACCAAACCATCATTACCTACTTCGCTCCCTCCGTTTTGAAGGTGCATTTCACTATCAATTTCCAAGTTATGAGAACTAGAGTTGAGCGAGTGAATGAATTGCGCAGCCTGCGGACCGCGCCGTCGGTCTGTGTGGCGCATGCGCGGTGAGGCGCTCCCCGTTCACCCCTCCCCCAAACCCGAAACAATCTGCACTAACATGGCGCCGTTGAGTTCACGAACCGGATCATTCTTCGCTCAAAAACTACTGTATTAGATAACAACCAAGTAGTCCAATGTGTCAAACAGGTAGAAACAAGAAAACGGGGCTGGGAAATAAAGTGGCGCGTTGTTGCTTTCGCGTTCGGCCGATGTTGAGGGCGGCGTTAGCCGCTAATGCTAAGCTAACTGGCTAGGAGTGTGGCTCAAACATGCACTTGAAAATATAAAAGCAACGAAATGTCTTAACGTCAACAAATAAGGCGCTTATGGTATCTACACGAAGGGTTTCCTGAGTGAAACTAGCCAGTTAACAGTTAAACTACAACGGCTAGTGTGGGCTAGCTCCATCCATTCCCCATTAAAACAAGTCTTGATAAAAACCAGCGAGCTCATTGTGTGGCTAGTCAACTTTAATAATTTTAACAACATTCCACACGCATCCTCGAGAACCTAAAGCTGAAAGTGGTCGCAAAAAGGGGGGATGTTTTTGTCCAGCGCGCCGTTGCTAAGCTAGCCAGAGAAGCGCGGCCTACGCGTCCCCCCATGTGCTACTGCTTTGTTCTGGAGGCACTTTAACTCGCACGCTCAACAGAAAGAGAAAACACCACTCTCCGAGTCCAAAAACAACTTAATTCGCATTCGACTACACGAACGCGTGTTTACGAGGCGAATTAAGGCGTCTCGCGCAGGCGTGCGGCGAAATAAAATAGTTGGTAGTTGCATTGCAGCAAGCATGCTTTTCAAATCTCCCACATTCTCCCCAACTATGGAGGTGGAGAGGACTACCATGCGCCACTTACTACATTGTTTGTATCTCCATCGTTGTCGCTTGCAATAGCGGAGTTACGAAATCCTGCGCGGAAATCATCTCCTATGTGTTTAAGCGGGAAAACGCGATTGAGTTTGTGAGACTAGAAGCCAGGAAAAATTAACAACAGGTTCCTAGTCAATAACGCACAGTAAGACACTCACCAGTGAAATCCACCATCTTCACTCACTTGCCGTTTACTGCCACTGCTCTGGACAAATCTGCGAAACTGGTGCGTAAACTTAAAAGTAGACCGCGATCGAATGAAACGCACGCGGTGCGCGTCCAAAGCCAAGTGAAACTTCTGCCAAAAGGACTTTCTTAATCATAGTAAAATTGCAAAAGTGGCGCGAACGCGACCTGCCTTGAACCATGTGGGTGAATGAAGGGCGGCTCCCGTTGAACGTAAATATCTACAACCCCCAACTCCTTCATTAGCATAAATAAACTACTTCCGATCTTTAGCCCTCCAACCAATCCAAAAGAAAGCAGGCGTAGGGGAAAAAAAACAAAAACAAAAAACGAGCGAACAGGCGCGGACGCTTAGATGTCCTAATTAGTCATGCAATAAATAATAATAATAATAAGTCAAACCTGAGAAGCGAAAAAGTGACGCTGCGGTTGCAGTTCAGCTGAAATGTTTTCATTTAAATAACAAAAAAGTGCAAAAAAGTTTTTGGAGCAACACATACTGACTATATGTTATTAGAAATATATTATTTATTAGAAGTCAAAAATTGGTTAGAAACAACAAAGAAATTGAATCAAATGTAAAATTTTGAAGTAGGAAGACTGAAATAATATTTTTCTTGTAAAAATACTTCAATAAATATTTACAACATTTTCTTTAATTAAAAATCATTTTTACACTGCGCAATGCATTAGAGTATGGCTATTTGTAAATGCACAGTTTTCAAAGAGTGAGGAAATCGTTTAAAATATACGTTTTCTAATGCTTTTAACAATTAATATGCATATACAAAATTAGATATTTTTTTTAAATGTGAATCATAAAAAGATAATAAAATGTAGTTTCTCTTCTTTTTATTTTCAGTTGATGAAAAAATACATTCATAGCATAAAATGAAAAACCATTGCCTTAAATTAGATGCAGCATCTGTGTTCAATGAGTGAGGAAGTTGTTGTAAAATTCACAATTTGCATATACACAAAATGTAAGCATAATATTTGGTATGTATTTACAATCCTACATTATAGATCCTTTTTGTTTATAGTAAATTGTAAAGATAGCAAGGTTTGCAATGCCATATGCAAAGAGAGAAAGAATAAGCAAACTACATGATGTGCATCTATGCTGTATTGTTTAAACATAATGTGGTCATGTTAACTAGGTGGAATTCCTTTTGATGAAGCAGAAAATGTGCATGTTTTCCTCTTTGTTCCTCAGAAAGTCTTCAGACGGCCAGAGTTGGAGTGAGCTACGGGCAGGTCTTGTGCTTGATCGCTGGCTTGTAACCTTCCCAACCCCCATTCCAATTCAGGACTTTGAGAACAGGCTCTTTTGCTCAATCAGTGAGCTGGTCAGTGTTAATCAATTTTAAGGCAATGAGGAACCAAGCCTTATCAGCAACGTCCAGATCATATTCAGCTTTTAACATTTCAGAACTGAGGAACACTTTGCAATCAAACATACTTTTGAACAGGTCCTTTGAGGAGCAACGTCATCAGCCATCATTGTCAGCAGCATTACAGTCCGTTATGAACTGGACACTTTCCAGAAGTACAACTCTGGATTGATCCCATGATTCTCGCATAAACTGTCATGTTCTGTTTGGGGTCTGAGAGAGAACAAGCCCCATTTAAGATCAAACTTAGCATCAAAGTAGGAGGATGATAATGACATTATCTCATGAAAATTGATTATAAACAAATTTATAATCAGTGCATCATATACAAACACACAAAAAAATATATGAATTCATGCTTCAAACATCAGGTACAAAATATTATTTCACAAAACTGCATAGACTTTCACATGCTAAGATTTCTTTTTACTAGAGTACTTTATCTGCTGTATCATAACAAAATGTTAAAGCTTCAACACCTGTACTGGATTTTGATTTTGGTCAGAGGAAACATTAAACAATTTGAAGGGAAAATAATACATCAATTTTGAAATTACTATCGTTATTATTATTATTATTTTTACATATAAAGCATGTGAGTCTTTAGGACATCAACAGAACATGAGAACTAATATGCTCAAAGATAAAGAAAAACTTCACATTGTATTCAGCTGTAAAAATATTATTTCTTTTAAATAAAAGTACTTTTTCTTTACATTGTCTTTTATTTATCAATTTCAAATTATTCATTTTTAATTCATTCTTCCAATATATAACATTTAATAGAGGGGTTAGCCGTAACATTGAATGTTTCTTCGTTGTTTATATCAAAGCTTAAAAACTTGACTACAAAAAAACATTTTCCTGCATATAATTTTTTTTATACTTGTACATTCACAGACAAAAAACATAGTAATTCTTGAAAAATCAATGTTTTTATCCTTTGAAATACTATCTAAAGTAAAAACAAACAAACATTTCATAACAGATTCTGTACTGTATTTTTTTATCTCATTGTTTAATTAATTATTTTTTAAAGATAAATGTAAAAAGCAAAATGATTATGAAGCACAACACAATGAAATTAAAAAAGATGGCATGTATAATAATAAAATATAATAATAATAATAATAATAATAAGTAAATATAATAATAATAAAAATATAATAATAATAAAAATAACAAAACTGATATTATAGTATTGATATTTTAGTTTGGAGGACATTTACAAAAATGTCCTGATCCAAGTTATGAACAAGGCCTTTCAAATCAACACAGACAGGCTAGAAAACAAGTAATTAGACTCTAAATTTTAGTAACTTGGTTTAATTATTATCCCGTTAATTTTTAAAGCTCCTATTTTTATAAATTGTTGTAAAAACATAGAAATGAAGCCGATGTGCTGATGTCAGCTGGAAATGTTTTGGCTGGATTTCAAATGAGTGAGCGTTGATTAATCAATTCACTGAACCATCTTACTGCCGCCCAGCGGTAGAGTACGGTACGACACTAACCAACACACATAGCTATACAGTGCCTAGCAGAAGTATTCAAACCCCTTCATTTTTTTCACGTTTTGTTATGTTGCAGCCTTATGTTAAACTGAATTAAATTACTTTTTATTCCACATCAATCTACACTCCATACACCATAATGGCAAAGCAAAAACAGAACTGTCACAACTTTGTAAATTTATAAAAAATAAAAAAAATCTGAAATAAGTATGTTGCATAAATCAGTACTTAGCTGAAGCACCTTTGTAGCCTCAAGTCTTTTTTGTTTGATGCAACAAGCTTTGCTCATCAGCATTTGGCAATTATCTGCCATTCTTCACCTCACCTGTTCAGATCTCAAGCTCTGTCGGTTTGGATGGGGGCAGATGCGCATTTTCAGGTTTCTCCAGAAATATTGGATTGGGTTCAAGCCCAGGCTGTGGCTGCATGGGCCACTCAAGAACATTCACAGAGTTGTCTATAAGCCACTCTTGCTGTGTGTTTAGGGTCATTGTCCTGTTGGAAGCTGAGCCTTCTGCCCAGTCTGAGCTTCTGAATGCTCTGGACTTGGTTTTCATTAAGGCTATCTCTATATTTTGGTGCTCTGAGCTTGTCTTCTACTCTGACGAGTCCCTCAGTCCCTGCCGCTGAAAAACAGCCCCACAGCATGAGGCTGCTACCAGCACACTTTACTTTTTGGATGGTACTCTGCAGGTGATGAGCAGAGCTGGTTTCCTTCAAACATGATGCTTAGAATTGAGGTTCATCAAACCAGATAGATGCTTTTTAGATGCTTTTTTGCAAATTCCAAGTGGGTTTTTGTGTGTCTTCACTGAGGAGAAGATTGAGTCTGGCCACACTGACATAAAGCCCAGATTGGTGGAGTGTTGCAGTGATGTTTGTCCTTCTGTAGGTTTCTCCCATCTGCATATATGATCATGGAGCTCAACTAGAGTGACCATCAGCTTCTTGGTCACCAGTCTAGACAAGGCCCTTCTCCATCAGTTGCTCAGTTTGGCCAGGAGGCCAGCTCTAGGAAGAGTTCTAGTTGTTTCAAACGTCTTCCATTATGGATAATGAAGGCTACATGCTTCTGTGAACCTTCAATGCAGCAGAATTTTTTCTGAACTCTTCCCCAGATGTGTGGCTTGACGCAAACCTGTTTCTGAGCTCTACAGGCAGTTCTTTTGACCTCAGGGCTTGGTTTTTGCTCTATGCATTTTCAGCTGTTAGACCTTTTATTAAGATGTGTGTGCCGTTCCAAATCATACCCATTCAATTGAATTTGACACAGGTTAACTTTACTCAAAGTGTAGTAACATCTACAAGCAATATGAATGCTTCTGAGATCAATTTCAACTGTCCCAGATAAGGGTTTGAATACTAATGCAATGGAATCATTTACGTTTTTTTTATGCATAATAAATTTGCAAAGATGTTAAAAACCTGTTATTTGGTTTGTCATTGTGGTGTGTGGAGTGTAGATTGTTGTGGAAAAAAAAGTAATTTAAAGCGGCTTAACATATATTCAATAACTATTGTCTTGAGTTGCCATAAGGATCTTTGGAGTCTGATAAACTTCACACATCACTCAACATTAAATAAGCTCGACTTATGCAGTTAGTAAATGTCTTTTGATTTATAAAAATTGACGGCGAATATTATTGACATCGATGATTGTAGTAATTTGCTGTTGAAATATTTGAAATCCGTTTTAAAGCCAAATACCAAATACATATTTTGCCATATTGATTCGTTAACAATCAGAAACCTGCTCCTAAAATGCCTCTGAATGCATAAACTTAGAAATCAAACTCCAAGCAACACAATAGCCTATTAAATAAAGAACTTAAGACTCAGACTTGTCAGGCACAAAAATGCGTGTATAAAATGGTGCTGCTGATATATGAGAAATATCTAATTCCTCTGATCTTTGTGGGGATGAATCTCTGTTTAGTGGCTCCCTCTTCTGGTCATTATTGAGTACTGAAGTCTAAAAAATTTCAATTGGCTTTTCTCTTTACGATTGCCACCCATCAATCAGTACTTTTAACAGTTTATCAAATATGCAGCCAATACATTTGGTCAGTTAATACGTACTTTATTTTAAATCTTGAATCATTTTGCTTTTATGAACATTCACCGTCTCAATGGAAATATGACTGGCAATAGCAGGTCATATTATTAATTTACTAAACTGTAGAAAATCTCAGATGTGTCCAAACTTTTGACTGGTAGTTTATATAATGAGTATGTAATGTATATAATCATTCTGCCATGTTTCATGTTCTGTGGAGGGTTTATACACACTGTCTTTGACTGTGACTTCAAACTCAGATTGTAAATGATTTTAACTCATGCGCTGTTCATGTTAGATGCCTGTTTCAGCAGCAGTAGCCTTAATAAGCGAGATGGAGGACTTGGCATGAGGGAAAAAAAATGATAAATTTTCTGGAGCTTTGGCTCATTTGCCTCAATTTATTTCATTTAGACAGATTTACCATAGCATGCTGCTGTACCAGCATCTAAATCAATATCTATCATCTCACAAACTAGGAGGTTTTTCTCACAGGAGGACTGTAGCAGCTGTAGGGTGACTAACACTTTGCATTTTGTATATCTTGGCTCAGCTATTTCTCCAATGATCATCAGTCTTGCAGGTTTACTTGTCACTGGTACTATGGTAAAGTATCATCAGACAATAAAAGAGTAATATTTACATGTGACCCCAAGGTATTGGTAAATGTTACCTGTCCAAAAAACACAGTAGTACTTTTTTTTTCTTTTTTTTTTAAAGTGCAATGCTGCATTGGCAAGGTCATGGGTTCGATTCCCAAGGAATACATGAACTAATTAAATGTGTACATTGAATGCATTGTAAGTCACTTTGGATAAAAGCATCTGCCAAATGCATTAATGTATATGAAAATCTCTCTTTTTTACTGATTCTGGTCGATTTTAACTTATCTCTGAATTTGAAAGTGCCCACCTCATACATTTTTTTTTTCTCTGAAGAGCACATGAAAAACTTGAGATAAGATGGGTATCTTTGACAATTCAGATAACAGGTTGGTAACATGTATAACAAGAGGCATTTGATTATTATCACATAATCCTCAGCAGATATCCTGATATCTTCGAGTGCCTTCAAGTGTTCACTTTTAAGTCCATAAGTAGACACTTTCAGCAGTCCAGCTGTGTCTTATTAGATATCTGTGCTGATACATACATACATACAGTACATACATATGTACCTGGTGTTCCCTACATTACGAGGTCCAAATGTCCACACAAGAATAGTAATAGCAGTAAATTTTGACCTTGTGGGGACATTTTTTTTGGTTATACATCATACAGAATAAAGTGTTTTAAAAATCTGAAATAGCAGAAAGTTTTCTGTAAGAGTAGGTTTAGGTGTAGGGTAGGGTTAGGGTAAGGGGATAGAAAATACAGTTTTTACAGTAGAAAAACCATTACGTTTATGGAATGAACCCATAATGATAGGAATACAGGTGTGCGTGTGTGTGCGTGCGTGTGTGTGTGTGTGTGTGTATATATACACATATACATATATAATACAATAATTTATTGGCATTATGGATATTAATATCACACTCTAATGCATTTGTTGCAATATAATATGATACAATCAAATGCATCTGTTGCAACAAGACTATATGAAAACAACAACAAGAAGTTTTAACTTGTAACGCGCCTTTCTAATACTCAAAATGGTAAAATGAAACTCTATTAAAATGTGCAGCAATTTTTCAATGATTTGCATAACCAAATAATTTGTTTACATTTTAAATGAATATTACCCCCAAAAATGTCAATTCTGTCATCATTTATTCATCCTTGTGATGTTCCAACACATATAAATATACAGTGCCTTGCAGAAGTATTCAAACCCCTTCATTTTTTTCATGTTTTATGTTGCAGCTTTATGTAAAACTGCATTAAATTACTTTTTTTCCACAACAATCTACACTCCATACACCATAATGACAAAGCAAAAACAGAATTGTCACAACTTTGTAAATTTATAAAAATTAACAAATCTGAAATATGTTGCATAAGTATTCAAACCCTTAACTCAGTACTTAGCTGAAGCACCTTTATAGCCTCAAGTCTTTTTTGTTTGATACGACAAGCTTTGCTCATCAGCATTTGGCAATTATCTGCCATTCTTCACCTCACCTGTTCACCTCTCAAGTTCTGTCGGGTTGGATGGGGGCAGATGCCCATTTTCAGGATTTTGGTGCACTGAGCTTGTCTTCTACTCTGATGAGTCCCTCAGTCCCTGCCGCTGAAAAACAGCCCCACAGCATGAGGCTGCTACCAGCACACTTTACTTTTGGGATGGTACTCTGCAGGTGATGAGCAGAGCTGGTTTCCTTCAAACATGATGCTTAGAATTGAGGTTCATCAGACCAGAGAATCTTGTTTCTCAGAGTCTGAGGGTCCTTTAGGTGCTTTTTTGCAAATTCCAAGTGGGTTTTTGTGTGTCTTCACTGAGGAGAAGATTGAGTCTGGCCACACTGACATAAAGCCCAGATTAGTGGAGTGTTGCAGTGATGTTTGTCCTTCTGTAGGTTCTCCCATCTGCATATATGATCATGGAGCTCAACTAGAGTGACCATCAGCTTCTTGGTCACCAGTTTAGACAAGACCCTTCTCCATCTGTTGCTCAGTTTGGCCAGGAGGCGAGCTCTAGGAAGAGTCCTAGTTGTTTCAAACGTCTTCCATTATGGATAATGAAGGCTACATGCTTCTGTGAACCTTCACTGCAGCAGAATTTTTTCTGAACTCTTCCCCAGATATGCGGCTTGACGCAAACCTGTTTCTGAGCTCTACAGGCAGTTCTTTTGACCTCAGGGCTTGGTTTTTGCTCTGATATGCATTTTCAGCTGTTAGACCTTTTATTAAGATGTGTGTGCCATTCCAAATCATACCCATTCAATTGAATTTGACACAGGTTAATTTCACTCAAAGCGTAGGTAACATCTACAAGCACAGGAATGTTCTGAGCTAAATTTCAACTGTCCCAGATAAGGGTTTGAATACTTATGCAATGGAATCATTTATGTTTTTTATGTATAATAAATTTGCAAAGATGTTAAAAACCTGTTATTTGCTTTGTCATTATGGTGTGTGGAGTGTAGATTGTTGTGGGAAAAAAAGTAATTTAAAGCGGTTTAACGTAAGGCTGCAACATAACAAAATGTGAAAAAATGAAGGGGTTTGAATACTTCTGCAAGGCAATGTATATTAGTGCTGTCAAACTGATTAATCAATCGCATCAAAAATAAAAGTTTGTGTATACATAATATATGTGTGTGTGTGTGTGTTGTATATTTTAGGGATGCACAATATTATTATTTTTTTCTCATATCTTACTTGTTAGAACTAAACGTACTTTTTAGAACTAATAAACATTAAAGTTCTTTTTTTTAAATAAGAGTACACCTAAAGCTTTGAAAATAACTATAATAAAATCAGTCGCTGCTGGGTTTTTTTTGTTTTGTTTTGTTTAGTTTAGTTTTTTCAGTTGAAACCTTAACATTTTATGTGTGGATTTAATATTAATACATGGTCTAAAGCAAAAGAGCTGTAAAATTTCTAAAAATCTTTTATCTTTTTGAAAAAATATATTACATTAATGAATGGGCAATGTTGTTATAGTCTTTCTACTTTCATATTTCATGTTTAATTCAGTGTGCTACTCCTGATTCTTTGTAATTATTTTTTTTTTTTAAATTTACTTGCAATTTCTGAGTGAAAATTGTTTACACATCACATTTTTTTCAAAATATCTCTTAAACATGCTGTTATTTTTAAACTCGCCTCAATGTGATAACATTTGCCATCGTTAACATTAAATCAGATGTGACACGTTTCATATCTGAACTCAGGTACAATAATGCAAAACACTGAAAATGACACATCTTCCTCAGCCTAGAGCAGATACTCTCAGTCTTGGAGTTGAGATTTTATGATATTTAATGATAGTTTATGCATGAACATTTTTTAAGCATAGTTTTTATAGCTGTAAGCTAAATCTAAATATGCATCTTCTCTTGGACTTAAAATACTGAAATAAACAGGTCAAAGGTGACTGAACAGAAGTCAAAATGCTGTTTGTTAGCACATGTTTACCCAAGTTTAATTCAGTTGAAAAGATATACTGCGCACTTATTTAACTATAAAATGCCAAGCTTTGATAAGCAGAAGTTCAGTCCTCTCTTTCATCGGATTCATAGGCCAAAAAGGTTGAGAACTGGAGGCTGGATGCTAGATTTGATCATGAACAAATCACCTCAAAAAATCTGCCACTAATTTCTACTTTAGATGTTTTATTCCTTTGACTGAGGGAATAATGAGGACCATCCAAATGGATCTCTTCATGTAAGTGCTTTCATCTTGACAGTGTCTCCACCACAAAAGTTAAATGGCTTTACCGTCTCTGTTCAGCGGACTCATCTGCTCTGTATTGCGTCTTTATGTCCCTTGAAGTCTCACTTAAATTTTCAATCAAACGCGTCTGCCGCCTGCTTAATAATTCGTACCAGGTGATTAGGTGTGTTCTGATATTAGTGCATGTCAAATGGGGCCTGTGATTGATCTGGTCGCATACTGGAGCCAATTAAAGTACTTAATGGGGGCAGGCGATTGGCGAATTAAAGGAGATTGCAAATGTTAAACGGCAAGATTGGAAATGTGCCATCGGAAGAAGTGACTCTGAGAATCTGTCTGACAAGAAGGGCATAATAATAACATTTGTTTTAGTTGAATCGTTGCACAATTTAGTCAAAATATATCGGAAATCAACATATGTGTGGTACAAGATTTGCCGAAGCGACTTCGAAACTAGTTTCTGTCACAGAATTATTTATGAATATAAATATGTCACAAAAACGAGAAAATTAAATATTAATTTACAATAAATATCACTAATAGAAGTAGAAAACAAGTTATTTTAAATAGCAGAGTTGAAAACATTCTGCTCCAGAACATCAGAAGAAGCAGGGGTTTAAATGATTGGGTGAATCATATGATCAGTGAATCATTTATTTGAATGAATCAAGGAACTGAATCAATTCATTATAATGATCCACTTTTAAAATAAAGATGTTAAAAGCTTCTGGAACTCATTACTAAAATATTATATTTCAATAATAATAATAATAATAATAATAATATGTTATAAAATAATATAATATATAATATGTTATTATTATATGTTAATAGTCATTAATACTTATTAGTATTAAATAGGCACTGACTATTAAGCGGTTATTTTTCATGAATCAAGCAATTTAATCAATTCACTGTAATGCTTTTATGCTAAAAGTATTACAAACTTCTGGAACTCATAACTCAAATGTTATGTTTTAATATAATAATTAATATGATAATTATCATTATTTAATATAACAACAATAACTATTATTATTAACCAGACACTATAAATAATAATAATAATAATAATAATAATAATAATAATAACAATTAATATGTCATGTGTTTGCCATTTCAGATGTATTGTGGGACTGCTGTCCTTGTGAAGGACTTCGGGCATCAAAGGGACACACCTACTATGATACCTTAAAATGCTACCTATATAGGATGCTCACTAGGTTTTGGAACATTAATCTTTTTCTGTTAATGCAACTCTCATATCATTTTAATCAATTACCCTGCGAACTGACTCTGTCGTTCAAACTAGGATTTCCCTGCAGAAATTCTGAGGAGGAGCAACTTTGCAATTTAGTCTGCCTTTCTACTCTGAGGATGATGCAAGATTCTGCAACATTCCTGGCAATATCACCTGGACAACAGTCAGGAGCCATTCGCTTTAAAAGAGTGCAAAACTGAAGGTCAGTGGCGCTTACAGTGAAGCCATCTGCCAAAAGTTACGGGCTTTGTACTGCAAAAATACATTACATTATTAATTATTTAGATGTGTGTGCATATGATCTGGAGTCTTGACAATGCATTTGCATGCAAAACATGAAAGAGTGGCCAAAAGCATATACAGTAGAGAGACTTTTAACTCAAATACCTTGCAATTGCTTGTTCTAGAGACAACCTGAAACACCTTGGCATTCAGTTTTACAAGCACCTCTCTAAAATCTATGTAAATATTAAGTACTTTATAATAAAGTTTTTTTACATACACCTTGCAGAATCTGCAAAATGTTAATTATTTGACAAAATAAGAGGAATCATATAAAATGCATGTTATTTTTTTTATTTAGTACTGACCTGAATAAGATATTTCATGTAAAAGACATTTGCATATAGTCTACAAGAGGAAATAATAGTTGAATTTATAAAAAATGATCCTGTTCAAAAGTTTACATACACTTGATTCTTAATACTGTGTTGTTACCTGAATGATCCACAGCTGTGGATTTTTTGTTTAGTGATAGTTTTTCATGAGTCTCTTGTTTATCCTGAACAGTTAAACTGCCCGCTGTTCTTCAGGAAAATTTATTCATTTAGTACTGCCCTTCAGAAACTTACATGTTTCCCAAAAGACAAAATAAGTTAAATTTACCCTGATCTTCAAATTCAAAAGGTTTTTACCCCCTGGCTCTTAATGCATTTTGTTTCCTTCTGGAGCATCAGTGAGCGTTTAAGCCTTCTGTAATAGTTGCATATGAGTCCCTCAGATGTCCTCAGTGTGAAAAGATGGATTTTATTGTCATACAGTCATTGTTGGAAAGGGTTCAAATACACAAAAAATGCTGAAAAACCACAGAATTTGTGGTACCTGAAGGATTTTTCTGAGGAACAGCGGGCAAGGGACAAGAGACAAGGAAGAAAAAAAAAAAACAGCTGTGGATCATTCCGGTAACAACACAGTATTAAAAATCAAGTGTATGTAAACTTTTGAACGGGGACATTTTTATAAATTCAACTATTATTTTCTCTTATTCAGGTCAGTACTAAATAAACAATAACATGCATTTTGTATGATCACTCTTATTTTGGTAAAATAATTAACATTTTTGCAGATTCTGCAAGGTGTATGTAAACTTTTTGCTTCAACTATATATATATATATATATATATAACTTTAAATGTAACTTTTCTTGAAATTGTTTTATGTTTTCCTAATGTTCCCATTAGCTTATGAAAACATTGGAAAACATTATTTCTGATTGTTCCAATGTTTTTAAATGCTTATGAAAGTGTTCCAACGTTCTTTTTTTTTTTTGGATGAAAACATTATGAGAAAGTTACTTTTGAATGTTCTCTGAACCGTCTGAACGTCCATCTAAAATGTTTAAGAAAAATATTCCATGAACAATGTATAAATAATGTTTTTGAACATTCTCTGAATCCAGCAATTAATAATGCTAAAATGTTTCAGAAAAATGTTCATTGATGTATAATTGTAAGTTTTGAGAATGTAACTAAAAATAAGAAGGACTTGGAATGAATGTTGTATTAACGTTACTGGAAGAATGTTATTTGAAGAATGAACCTTGCCAGAAGGTTCCGAGCATGTTCTTTGTTGGCTGAGATTGTTCATTATTTCTGAAGCACAATTCACACAGAAGTGACTTTCACATCAAGCAGCTTTCTGTTTGTTAATGTGATGTATTCGCATGTTACATATTCACCAACTTGAATTCGTCCTCATGCAACTGTAAAACAGTTGATGGTAACCACTGATTTCCACAGTATTTTTTCATAGTATTTGTATACATACAGTCAAACCAAAAATTATTCAGACACCAGATATAATTTTTGATATTTTTTACTAGTGGGTGCAGGACACTACAGTTCATTTATGTAAGTGAGGATAGCAAAATAAAGTAAACTGTGACATATTACACCCAAAAATTCTTCATACAGTGGACTACCAGTAAAACTGATAAAAAATTTGGGACCAAAAATTTGATTTGACACTTTGACCATGTTTTGTTAAATACGTTTCTATCAAAGTTATCAATTTGTTCTGACACGGTTTAACTCTTGAGTTCTTGTCATATTTTATTACCATTTTCTAAACTATAGCGAATAAACTGTGATAATGTGAGAAATGTGGAAGGTGTCTGAATACATTTTGGTTTGACTGTATATTTACTATGGAAGTCAATGGCTACCTTCAACTGTTTGGTATCCAGTGTTCTTCAAAATATCTTCTCGTGTTCAACAGCTGAAAGAAACTCACACAGGTTTAAAAGAACTTGAGTAAATGTAAACACAATTTTAATTTGTGGGTGAACTCTCCCTTTAAATCTCTATAGAATGAGGTTTTCATTAAATCTGTGTGCTGATGTAAAGGAAACTACTGTCAACAAAGATCACTCGCTCCTCTGACGATTGCGTCAGTTTGAGCGAACACGCATTAAACGCAGTGACAGCCTCAAATAAGTTTGACTGCGCGGGCTTCACTTTAAAAGAGCATTAGGAATTCTGGCAGCGCCTCAGTTTGCACTCATTTGTTGGAGAGCATGAGACGCTCTGTCTTTCAGTACAATAATCACATCTGCCTTCCCCATCTACCCCCTTCAGAGCGACAGGATGTGTCTTCCACACTGGCAGGCCCAAGACGAATGATGCTTCTTCCCCTCCGCGCTATACCATCTCCTCTGCATCGAAAACACTTTTTGTTACCCTTGACTGGGTGAATGTAATTGAGAAGCAGCCTTGATACACTTGCGTCTTCCAATCGGAGAGTCTGTTTCACTGGGCTTGCAATTTACGGCCCTGCGAGAGAAAGAAAAAACCCAGAAACTCCGAATAAGGGATTCTCTGACTATTCCAGGCTCGTTTTACTCACTTGTTCAACTCAGCTCTTGTTCTTCAAGGAATAGTTCAGCCTCCCAAAATGAACATTCTTTCATTTTCACCCTGTGTGACTTTCTTTCTTGTGTGGAACACAATAGGAAAATGTACTGCTCGCTCTTTTTCATGCAATGGATGGATGAATAAATTAAGATCCAAAAATAATAGAAAGCATCTTAAGTGAGCATAAAGTAGTCCGTACGACCTACAGAATGATTCTTATCAATCATGTCTTTTCAGTGAATCAGTTGATTCAATAGCCTACAACCAGTTTTAAGAAAAGGTAATGTAATACCAAACAATATAAACCATTCATATTTAAGTTATATAGTATTTCTGCAAAAATGAGGTTAATGCACAACAAAATTATCAAAAACTATACGGCAAAAATGTTTCATCACACATACAAACAAAAAATTAATATATTAATTAACAAAATAATTAATATAATATAATATAATATAATTTGTAATACTAAAAACAGTGTAGTGTAGTAAAACTTAATTCATAGATTGAATACAAAATAATATAAAACTATAGATTTATTAATTATAAATATTAAAAAAGATTATATTTTCAATTCTTATTGCAAAATATTTATATTTGTTTGATTTTTTTTTGTCATGATCATACTACTTGAAATTACGTTTTATCATAAACTTTGAAGAATTTCTCTTTTGTATTTTCTTGTAACCAAAAATAAATAAATACATTTCATCAAAAGCACATGGAAAGTTACATTTTACCAAAATACACACACACACACACACATGCACACATCTGCACCGCACACACACACACACACACACACACACACACACACACACACACACACACACATGCACACATCTGCACCGCACACACACACACACACACACACACACACACACACACGCACACACACACACACACACACACACACACACACACACACACACACACACACACACACACACACATCTATCTATCTATCTATAGGGAGTATAGACACTTTGTAGGGAGTCGGTTACATCATTCACAATGATCATTGGGAGCTGGCGGTCACTGCTGGGCCCTTTTTCCCGCTGTTTCCGTTTCCATGGTAGCAGCAATCTCTCCTCAGGATCATTGTAGTGTAGTTCGTCATTGGGAAGTTTGTAATTAAACACAATAGGCCTGTTTTAAAAATGATGTTAAAATCACACAGACTTCCACAGAAGCATATTTCATCACTTAACAGCCTCACGGTAGGTCTGGCTTGAAAGCTTTATAGATTGTCATTAAAAACCAGTTTCTCTATGGAGGAAATGAATGGGATTTGTACTTCAGGAAGCCGGCTGTTGTGCTCTATTATGAAATAATTCATTGTACTGCCATGTTTTAAAGGCGTTGTACTTGGAAGTCGTTTGAGGAAAGCGGCAGGTGCATGTTCTGTGAAATAATAAAGCAACAAATGAACAGGTGATGATGGCAGCCAAGAGTTACTCAACACTCCTCCTTCCATTCATTTTATTTATATATATATATATATATACATACACACACACACACACACATACATAATATATAGTGCAACAAATTTATAAACAGGAAATTATGTTGGCTCTATTTATGACATTGAAATTTTTGTTTGCTTGTAATATGAATCTGTAATCTTCTCTGTCATTCAACAGGATGATGATTTGTGAATCAATTGCAAGATGATGCATTTCAAAATAAGACCAGAAATAGAATGCACATATTATTTGCAGACTCAAATCAATCCTTGAAAATTGCTGATAGTTTGGGTTGGGTTAGATATGTTTGTGTGTGTGTGTGTGTGTGTGTGTGTGTGCAAATAGCACTGATGTATTCTTGCTTGCATTCTATATTATCAGCCATCTCTATATACCTATACAGTGACCTCAATGATATTTGGACACTGGGCTGGGCCATTTCTGTCCAAATGGCATTGAATTAGATAGCCAAAGAGAGAGAGAGAGCTGGATGAGTCTCTTTTCAGAACTGAAGGCAAAAGCAACAGGAGAACATAATCGATTACAAATGAGTTACGCACAAACACACACTCAGATATTAGCTGAGGTTATGGAGAGGTCAGGCGTTTCTCCAGCAAAAGCCAGTGAAGCTGAACAGAGCCGCAGTCCTCAGAGTCTCACATCATTACTGAGACTCTGGGCAAAACTACTTCTGCTGGATAAATGAGTCAGTCTGCTGCCTTTCTGCAAATACATAACAGCTCTGTCCTTTAGATGCTAATACAAAAGTCTGAATTTATGCTATGATACTATACTTTTCTACAAGCATTTTATTTTATTGTTGGAATTATGATTATTATATTTCTTATTTATTTATTTTTCCAATTTTAATTTTAGTGAAGTTTTAGGGGGTTTTTTCTAATTTTAGTAGTTTTTTAAAATATGTCTATATATTTTTGCTATTTTTTTATTTCAATATTATTATAATTTATTTTAGTATATCAGGTTAAACTAAATAGTATTATTTTAGTATAACTGAGCTATAGTAGTCTTAATATTTTCAATTAGATTTTATTTTTGAGTTTTCTGCTTTCATGTTCATTTTAGTTAACGTTTTAGTCGTTTTTGTTCTCTGTTTTTGTTAGTTTTTGTTGTTCTTAAATGTCTATATACTTTTATTACTTTTATTTGTTTTAGTTTTAGTTATTTAAAACTAAACTAAATGAAAATGTGAAATGTTATCTATGAAATTAGCTGAATAAAAAAAAAAAAAGTATTTTTTTTATATATATATTTAATTTCAGTTAACACTTATTTTATTTTATGAAAAATTAATTGTATATTTTTATTTTATTTAACAATTATTTTAAAGCAACAAAAATATTTGTACTTTTCATTATTGTATTATTTATTTATATTACAGCTTCAGAAACCTTGGAGTTGTGATTGATGATGTTTAACTTTGGGACCACATTGCTAAAACTGCCCGGTCCTGCAGATTTGCTTATACAAATATTAGAAGATCAGGCCCTTTCTCCTCGTAACATGCAACACAACTCCTTGTTCAAGCTCTTGTTCTGTCCAGACTTGACTATTGCAATGCTCTCTTGGCAGGTCTTCCAGCCAATTCCATCAAACCTCTACAATTAATCAAAAACGCCGCTGCAAGATTAATCTTTAATGAGCCGAAAAGAACGCACGTCACACCTCTGTTCATCAATTTGCACTGGCTACCTATAGCTGCTCGCATAAAATTCAAGGCATTAATGTTTGCCTACAAAACCACCTCTGGCTCTGCACCCCTTTACCTAAATTCAGTACTTCAGCCCTATGTGCCTCTAGAAGCTTGCGTTCTGCAAGTGAACGACGCTTATTGTTCATCCCAAAGAGACACAAAATTACTTTCACAGACTTTTACTTTAACTGTTCCCACCTGGTGGAATGATCTGCCCACCAATCCCAGCAGCTGAATCCTTAGCCATCTTCAAGAAACAACTAAAACATATCTCTTCAATCTTTATTTGACCCTCTAACTCTTAACACTCTCTATTCTAATTCTATTTTATCTATCTGTCTCTCTTTTTGTTAATGTTAATGTTGTTGCTCTTTTGTTGGTTTGGATTGCTTCTGTTTTCCTCATTTGTAAGTCGCTTTGGATAAAAGCACCTGCTAAATGACTAAATGTAAATGTAAATATATTATTTATATTATTTACAATATGTTAGTATTGGTGTAACTTTTGTAATAATAATAATAATAATAATAATAATGACTATTATTATTAAGGATGCAAAAATCACACAAAATAAATGAATACATAGATATTCAGCTTTGTAATTGCTGAAGTAGCAGTGTTCTCACGTTACATTTTCATATTTTCATACTTAGGGTTAGAGTTCAAATCATTGCAGAACATCAGTAACAGCAATGCTCGCCTTTAGCAAGCACACCGCTTAATTAATCTGTATAATTATTGTTTGCATGAATATGCTGAATGCGCAGGGATTGTATTTCAGGCCTCAGTGTTTGAAGGACACACACACATTCAGAGGCTGTTTTCTATCCTCACTTTAAAGCGCGTGGGCTTTTAGGACAATTATAGGTGCTGCTCTCTCATTTACCTGCTCGTTTCCACAGTCAGTCCTGCCATTGCATTTGGAAACACCTGGATACTGGCTTCTGTTCACAGCAGATGCCAGTGATCTAAAGGTTTTCATCTGCTGGTTTTCAGAAGGAAGTGTGGATTGAATAAGTGCAGAGGTTCAGGTCTTGAAGACGCGTTTATCATCGCAGAACTTCACGAGGGCGACCTTCGGCTGTCTCTGAAGGATCTTGGAGGGTTTCCTCAAGGTCCAGTGTTCGCTTGTGTACTTCAACGTCTCCAGAGCGCGCTGGAGAAAGATGACGGGTGAAGCTGAAGCTGTGGATCGCTGAGAGCTACAACAGATGAACCTGTTCTCTCCATGTTTTCTTTGATGACAAATCTCTGTGAATAAGTAGGAGACAGCTGTGAGATGCCAGCTCTGCTGAACATTTTTTCATTTACACATGATGATCAAACCATCCAGACTGCCTAGACTTCTTCATTGCACAAAGTTTGCTTGTTTATTTATTTTGACAGTTTTAAGACTCAGGATGTTGACTTCAACATTGACAGTTTATGAAATGCATGAATTTGCTCTAGCATGCATGTGCCTTTTTTATTTTTGAATGTCCACTATTCTTCGTGCTGTCTAAACCCTTTAGATGAACTGGAATCTTTTCATATATTTTAGATTAATTAACAAATACACTTGCATCCTGATTGCTTTCCCCGGGCTGTTTTGAACGGCATAAGACCTTGTTGAATAGCTTTAATTAAGGCACTTTTTGTGAGATACAGTGAGTAAATATTATTAGTGAGGTATAAAGGTAATTGTTACATACTATATTTAATATTATAAATTGATCACATATATTGTACTATACTGTACATATATAGTAAATATGTGCTTTTTCTTTTGGCAAATATACAGTAACAAGGGGGAAACATATGTTCCTTATGCATTATATATTTCTGCACAAAATTTGTTTAAATAAATAAATTACTGCTGGGCAAATGATTATCACGATTAGTTTTGTACATAATATATATGTGTGCACTGTGTATATGTATTATGTATATATAAAGACACACAAAAACAGTATATATTTAAAAAAATATATATATTCATTTAATTCTATATTATATATAAATATATAAACAACATTTTTTTTCTTAAATATATACATGCATGTTTTGTGGATTTATATACATAACAAATATACACAGTGCACATATATTATATACACAAAACTTTTTAGTTTGATGCGATTAATCACAATTAATCGTTGCCCAGCACTAAAATAAATAAAATGAAAGAAAGAAATATTATATATATATATATATATATATATATATATATATATATATATGCTGTCAAACGTATTAATCATGACATTAATTGCATCCAAATAAAAGTTTTTGTTATACATAATATATGTGTATGTACTATATATATATTATGTATATATAAATACAAACACATGCATGTATATATTTAAGAGTAAATATGTTATGTTTATATATGTAATCCAGTCCACTGAAGGCGGGAGCAGAGGATGAACCCAAGTGCAGTTTATTTACAACGTGATCCAAAGTACAAACATATTCCAAACGAAGACTTGACTTGAACAGATTTGACATGAAACAGAATTGGCTTGAAACAGACTTGACATGGCATGAACAGACGTGGCATGATCAGACTAGACTCACCGACAGCAGGTTACAACATTAATACACGACCAGAAACAAAGGCAAGGACATGGCTACTTATAACAAATACTAAGGGTCACATGACAAGAACCAACTAATGAGGAAACAAGACACATGACTAGGACAACCAATCAGAACATGACACATTGAACAAGGGAACCAATAGCAAAGAGACATGAGGGCAAGGGAAGCATGACACAAACTTCAAAATAAAAGACATGAAAACATGAACATGAAACAAACCCCAAAACAACTCATAATATATTTAAATATATTTATATATAATATAAAATATGAGAACATGAATAAGATAAATGTATAAACGTAAATATTTTCAAAATATATACTTGTATGCGTGTGTCTTTATATACACACATAATAAATATACACAGTAATAATACATAATGTAAACAAAAACTTTTTATTTTGGATGCGATTAATCACTTATCAATCATTTGATAGCAAATAAATATATATATATATATATATATATATATATATATATATATATAAATTCCATGTATGTATACAACAGGCCCACCCCAGCCTCTTGGAGGCACACACCAGTGCACATTTTTTGATGTCTCCATTATCTTGACCAATATACTTTCTGGTCCTGGAAAGTCTCTACTAACGAGCTGATGAGTTGATTCAGGCGTGTTTGATTAGGAAAAGTTGGAAAATGTGTAGTGCTGGTGTACCTCAGGAACAGGGGTTGGGAAACACTGACATATGTAACATTTCAAAAAATAACCCATTCTTGTTCAAGGACAACTTTGATGAATCCTTTTTAAATCCCTTTTCAAATGTCAAAACTACTGTATATAGTGTAAGCACATACAGTATATACAGCATTCAGGGTAAAAGGGTGATTTGAACGCCCTTTAAAAAACATGTTTACCTTCCTTTAGAGCAAAACCACCAAAAATGTCCTTTAATTGCAGATGTGTCTCCTTAATACCAGGTGTAAACAGGGCATATTTGGTGTGAATTGAATTCAGATCAGATCCATCTTTTATGACTAATTTATGCAGAAATCCACAATAATTCTAACAGCTCCTTCACACCAAAAATCAGGTAAGTTTCAGCTAACAAAAATATGTTGTAAGAGCGTTTTATTAACGTTCCCATTGGGTTGTGAAAACATTACTGCTGAATGTTCTCTTGACCTTTTAATGTTTTAAAAATGTAATATGTAAAATGTAATAATAAAGAAATCTTTCATTGTATCTGTTTGCAATGTTACTTTTGAAAGCTCTCTGAACATTCTTGAAACAAGTAACATTTAAAAATTGTTAGATGAACATCCAACGTTCCACGAATGATGCATAAATAACATTTTTGTGCTAACGGTTTTTTTCAGAACATTAATAAAGACCAAATGACCCAAATGAATGTTTTATTACCGTTACTGGAAGAACATTTGTTCATAATTTTAAGAGAAGCTTTAACTGTGTTATACATCTGATTATTGGACTCACACTGCCAGAATTATAATTTACTAAGATTCCATGAACTCATGAGGTCTGGTTTCTGGGCTGACCTTTGTTCTCCTCCTCAGATCTGCAAACAGTCTCTACCCCAAAAGCCACGTCCCAAATGCAGGGCTCCTCATCCGCAATTCCCACAGTCAGAGGTGATCCAGCCAAAAGCAGAGCATGATCAATATACTGTTCCAGAGACCAAAGAATCTTACCCCCTGGTAGTCCTGAGCGAATGGGTTCGTTTAAACCCATTCGAAAAATATCCTTCAACGCCACATCATTAAAACCCCCCAAATGGCAAAGTTCACAAAAATCGGCCACGTACTCCTCTATAGCCCGGTTGCCCTGACGCAGGCAGAGGAGACGTGTAACTGCTGGGTTCATTGTAGTGGTCGTGTATTCTGTAACGAGTCCACTGAAGGCGAGCGTAGTGATGAACCCAAGTGCAGTTTATTTACAACGTGATCCAAAGTACAAACATAATCCAAAACGAAGACTTGACTTGAACAGACTTAACATGAAACAGACTTGGCTTGAAACAGACCTTACAAATATATGTGTGTGTACTGTGTATATTTATTATGTATGTATAAATACAAACACGTGCATGTATATATTTAAGAAAAATAGTTATGTTTTTATATTAAATATATTTATATATAATATAAATTATAATAATATATATAAATGTGTATATACATGTAAATATTTTCAAAATATATACTGTATGTGTGTGTGTGTGTGTGTGTGTGTATAAATAAACACAGTACACACACACATATTATGTAAACAAAAACATTTATTTTGGATGCGATTAATCACGATTAATCATTTGACAGCATTCATTTTTAATAAAATAACTAATAATATAGTTTTATCATTAGAATGTTAACTAAAGTAATATCTGATTACATTTTTTTTAAACTGCATGTTTGTTATATTTTAATAATATCACTACTAATAATACTGTAAAATAATTAATGTAATCTTTATTATTATTATTATTTTTATTATTACAACTAAAACATTTTTATTAAAATATGATACAACATCCATTTATTTAAAATCAAGTAATCAGATATTAGTTTAGTTAACATTCTAATAATAAAAATGCAATTATAATAGTAACAATAACAACAACAACAATAATAATATGAACACTACATTAATAATGTGTATATTATTATTTATTTATTTATTTTTCAATTAAAATATAATACTAACATCCAGTGTTTTAGAATAAAGTAATCAGATATTTAGAGGGTAAATGATAGTGTTTAGGTGAGCATCTCTGCATAATTCATGTTGGTTATGTTTTGAGCTAGAGATTTCCCTTAACTTTACTTTTCAAATACGCTTCCTTTGATACATGATTGTGCATTTGGAGTAGGAGACATTCATGCATAATAAGATAACCCTTGATGCCTTTGCCTCAGTATTTCCCATTCTAAAGCAGCAGTAATGATCTGTACCTCATCACAGTTGTGGTTTTATCAAATATGAACGAGCCCCGAGCAGCAGAGTTCCCTCAGGACCCTTGAATGTGACATAGCTGGTGATGTGATCAGCTCAACATAGCGAGTGCAGTTCATGCGTCTGCTCCAAACACACACCACGCCTGTTCCTTTGCTTCCAGCTCATGATGTCAGCCATCCAGACAGCTCAGTGTTTGTCTTCTAACTGACTTGTATTTTGCAAAGCATGAAGACAGATGAACATGGTTTAACAAACGCTTTTATGTGAATTATAGGATTATACGTAGAACAACGTTTAATATCGACAGGTGGGATTATTTCAGTTATTCCTGCTGGACAGAAATAGTCAAGAGAAAAAGTCAAAAATGAAAATTCTGTCATCATTTATTCACACTTATGTTTTTCCAAACACGTTTGACTTTGGATAAATTTTGGATAACGTGCTGATTGCTCATTTCCGTGCAGTTACATTAAAGGGGGACTGAGCTTTTAAACTTAAAAAAAGATGCAAAAGCCAGGGTTCTTGTAGTTACTGAAAAATAAAACCATAAAATAGCTCTCTCATTACTCAAAATAAAATAAATGTTAACTGAAATAAACCATATATGTGACCCTGGACCACAAAACCAGTCTTAAGTCGCTGGGGTATATTTATAGCAATAGCCAACAATACATTGTACGGGTCAAAATTATCGACTTTTTCTTTTATGCCAAAAATCATTTGGATATTAAGTAAAGATCATGTTCCATGAAGATATTTTGTAAATTTTCTTCCATAAATATATTAAAACTTCATTTTTGATTAGTAATGTGCATTGCTAAGAACTTCATTTGGACAACTTTAAAGGCGATTTTCTCAATATTTAGATTTTTTTGCACCCTCAGATTCCAGATTTTCAAATAGTAGTATCTCGGCCAAATATTGTCCGATCCTAACAAACCATACATCAATGGAAAGCTTATTTATTCAGACACTTATGACACTTATGACACTTATGACACTTATGACTGGTTTTGTGGCCCAAGGTCACATATTAAAAACCTTAAACTTATTTATTTATTTATTTATTTATTTATTTATTTATTTATTAAGCTAAAAAGACACATTTCTCAGTTTCAGTTAGATTAACTTGATGTACTAAAATAACTAAAACTGAAAAAAATATTAAATGCTATATGGACTTGAGAAAAAAATTAAAAATGCTGAAAAAATGCAACAACATTACTAAAACTTGAACTAAAAGAAAAATCTGAAAATATATTTTAAAAAATCATATTCAAAATATTAATAAAAACTGTATTAGTAGGCAGTGACACTAAAATAACGCTGGCAAAAGCACATCATAAATGTGATTCATTCAGCTTGTGCACTACAAAGTCTTCTAAAGAACTGACTAAAATGTACTTTAGTTTCTTTTCTTTTTTTCACTGATCTTCCCTGCTGTTAACCATCATGACAGCATCTTTGAGTTTTGGACTTGAGCTCAAACTTGACTCATTATCTTTATATCATTCGCTGAGTAATTCACAAAGGTTATATGAACTGAATTAACTGATTCATTGAAGATATTATGATGTGTGCACACCAAAAGCATCTGCTGATCTAATCTGAAGGTTCTCAAAGCAGCTCTCCACTATAAATAGGAGTGTCTCCCATCCTTTTTATGTGGTTTAACACACACCTTGAATTCATTTAGTAATGAGGAAAAGGAGTAGCCGAGATAAACACTGCTTTCGCTCCTGTAGGCAGTAATAACAGCTTTAGCTGTAAACTTCAGCCACAGCAAGGTGAAGGAGTCCTTGGCATGCAGTAGGATAAACCGCTTCTCGAGAGCTAATGTTGCTTGGTGACAGCGTATCACCAGCTCTGGTCTGCAGCTGAAGTCGTGATGCTGCGAGATCCTTGTCTGGAGTGCGGCTGCATCATTGACTGCCACCTCTGGGCTTTGTGACAATATGTGCGCTTCCTGCTATTTTCCCAGCACTCTACTGCCAGTAACAGGAAAGAGGGGGAAATCACAGAGAAGAAAAGTCTTCAATCTTGCTTATGAGCAATCATGAAATTAACAGGGCCTCGTACTCTGACCCAACTCCATTAGGAAAATTGGATTGAGGCAGAGAAAAACAGATTGACATGAATAATAAGACAAAGAAAAGAGAGGACACATTTGTGTTACTATTAGTGTAGTATGATTGATTTACTCTTATAGTGTTTGAATTCGATTTTATTTTTATATGTGATATTTTAGTTAAAGTTTTAAGAATTGTGTTTTTAATGTCTATATAGTTTTTACTATTTTAACATTTATTATTATTTGTAATATTTTTGTAATATTTTAAATATTTTTTAATATCATATTTCAGTTTATTTCTTTTTTTTTTATGGTCGTAGTTTTAGTTTTTTGTGTGTAAAAGTGGGTCTTAAAATAGTAAATAGAGAGGGAAAAGCTTAATTCATTTACAGTTCATAATATGTAAACTCCAAGCAGCCATAACTGCTAATAAAATGTTTTTTTATTAACCTTATTAATACATTACAGTTTTAAAGCAGCTTTACAGTAATAAACAGAAGAATCATGATTCAATAATGCAAACTCTGCCATAAAGCAGCTCTAAAAAGACAGTAAACAGTCATTATTCAGTTGAAATCAGCTCATTGTTGATTCAGTTCGGTTCAATAACTGTGTAAAGTTCATCAATCATGACTTGGCTCTGGAGAAAACAGACTGTCTTAATCTAACTTGTTTTAACATTGATTTTTATGTTTTTTCCTTCTTAGTTTACGGGCATAACGTGAAGAGTAGCAACGATTTTGTTGGTCGCATTGTGATCGGCCAGTTCTCCACCGGCCCGCAGGAAACCACGCATTGGCGCCGGCTCCTGGGCACTCAACGCACCCCGGTGGAACAGTGGCACAGCCTGCGCTCCCGTGCCGAGTGTGACCGCGTCTCTCCGGCTTCGCTCGAGGTCACATAATACTAACACAGGACAGTCGCTGCAGGTGGGATAGAGATCTGTGGAAAAGAACTTTAACCTAAAACTTAAAACACAAACATCTGGGAGTGTCCCGGCATTTCTTTGTATCATTTTTATTAGTATGAAACATAAACTGATAGATCTATTCTCTGTAGAATAGTGGGTTCTGTCTTGGTGTTATTTATGTTCACTCTCCCTTACCATTATTATAATGGGGAGATGTAGACCGTAGAAAAGACCTCAGAAAGTTTTTCTGTTTATGATGACGAGCAGAAGCCTGCTGTCCGTGTTTTCTTTTTATCACATTGATACTATCTTACATGGGAGCTCAATAATCTCATCATCATCTGATCCTCGGCTGCGTTCAGGCTGCTCAGGTGTCCAGAGGAAGAGCGGCTGTGAGGCTCAGGCAGTTGAGACCATACTTAACCACTGGTTTGGTCTGCAGTGTTTTAATAATCATATTGTTTCTTTTTTCAGACTTCAATATGATTGCAGTTTTTGAAGTAGTTGGAAATCTGTGGCAACACAGTCGGTCATTTTTATTGCCTGATTTGAATGTTTCAAGTAGGATTTTACACCAAAGCTTGGTTTGGTTGTGTTTTGTGACCCGTATCACTGTTCTTCATGCATATATTGATCTTTGATTGTGTTTAAGTGTTTGTGAGTGTGTGTTTGGTAAATGTTTGCACTTATGGCAGCTGAAGTCTACAGAAACCCTAAGAGGCCATGCATTATTTTATTTTTATATTTTTTTAAGATTTTTTTTTTTTTTTTTTTGGTGATTTTTCTGTATCTTGTTACTATTTCTCGTGTCATCACAAAAGTTTGGGGTCAGGAAGAAATAAGTATGTTTATTCAGCAAGGATGCATTCAAATTCATCAAAAACATTTATTTCTATTTCAAAAAATGCTGTTTTTTTAAAATGTGTATTCTTCAAAGAATCCTGGGGGGAGAAAATGTATCACAGTTCATACACAAATAAAATAAGCAGCATATTAGAATGCTTTCTGAAGGATCATGTGACTGAAAATTCTGAATTCTTTGAATCACATGAATTAATTACTTTATAAGATGTATTCAAATAGAAAACTCTTTAATAGTCAATATATTTCACAATATTACTGTTTTTTTACTGTATTTTTGAGAAAATAAATGCAGCCTTGCTGAGCATACGAGATACTATGTAAAAATATTATATGTATGTGTGTTATACAGTATACTGTATATATATATATGAGATCACAAGAAACTTCTCCTGACCAGAAAAAAAACTGAAATAATAATATATGGCTTCTTAAGGCTTCTCTAGAGGTTTGGATCACCTTTCAAATGCATAGTGTTAGTGTCTGCACATGCTTTCACAGCTTGGGCAATATAATGCCATGCCAAGAAGGTGCAGATACATGCATTCCTCTTTGAGCTGTTGCCTTCACTCCACACTTTTGCCAAGTTCAGTTCATGTACTGTATTATCAACATCTTGGAGCTGTATTTTGTCTCAACTCTTTCTTAGTCAGTCTATGAAATATGTAAGCCTAAATGGGATACGACGGGTCTGGGGGAAAAAAAAAATGTACTTAGCATAGAATCGAAGTGCAATCAGAAACATTACTGTATCTGTCTTCTTAATCTTTCTTCTGTGTGACCTGTGTGAGATACGTGTTTGTTTCAGGTCAGTTGTATGTTTCCACCAATGTCAATGTTAATGTAGATGATTACAAATGATTAGAGTATTAACACAAAATAATAATGAAGCTGTGCCAGTGAAGATATGTATTTATTTATTTATTTATTTAGATAAAAAATGCATATAATAATAACTATTTAATTATCTCTAAAACATATCTGTATATATTTATAACTTCAATTGTGTACAGAGAATTGAACAAAGCATGTTGCAATATAGGTGAAATAGAATATAGATATAGATATAAAAAAACTGTTCAAATGTCTTCACTGACAGAAAGACTTTGGTTTCAAGGGTGACTGTTTTTAACTGTCTTCATTATACTCTAGACAAAAATGTTTAGTCCACCATCTCCCTGTCTGCGCTGAAACTTCTGAGAGTTTGATCCGCTGATGCTGTTCATGTAATGGTTTATTAAGTGTGAGAAGAAATGAAGCAGACCTCTGATCAGCAGAATCCCTTTAAAGGTCTCTTTCACAGAGATTGTAATGTGTGAATCAATCTGAGACATGTATTAAGTGAGGAAAGTGTATTTTGGTTGTTACATAATGCATTAAAGTGATGTTTTTACTGGGCTTTTCCCTTTGTTTTAGTATGCTTTTTTCATTTTTATGGAAGGAATTTTTATAGAATCTTCTTATACCTTTCATATTTTATATAACTGCACTTTGGTGCAGATTGGACATCAGTAACATCCAAAATCATTGGTTCTTTTTTTTTTTTTTTTTAAATGAGTGAACTATCCCTGTTATTCATTTGAAATATTTGTTTAAACCATTTTGCAATTGCAGTGATGACCCTGGCAATACACTAATTAAATCACAAAAAAAAGATTCAGGCTTGTTTGCGTAAAAATGTTCCCTCTGCAGGCTTTAAGAGGAAGATAATTACTCTGAGGTTTACAAGAGGGTCAATTAATTACTCTCTTCAGCAACAGGGGAACAGCTTAACCCCACTGTCCACAGGCATATAATCATCAAAACTACCTTGTTTACGAATCTACAAATTGAATTTTCCTCTTGACATATTTCAAGACAGATTTTATTACAAAATCCCTATCCAGCTGAGCTTTGAAATGAAAACTTTCAAATCGTATAACAAAAATGGATATTTTATTAATTAACTTTTATGGTCATGTACTTAATTTCTCATTTTTTAAAAGTTGAACTATTCATTTCATAACCGCATTTTTAAAGCAGGGTGCCATGCATGAGACAATGCAAAAAAGACACAATACAAGTGCAATGGTCAAAGATATCCGTTTAGCACATGTTTGCATAGAACAAAAGCAATAGAAAAGCGCAGTGGAAAAACATGTAAAACATGTTCTGTGTGAACAGCCCTATAATATAAAATGTTTTCTAAATATTGAGGTATGTTCTAAATAAATAAGCATAATTAGTGACAATTATGTTATTATTATTCATTATTAGTAAAGTCCTCTTCCTATCATTCTAATTCAACATCCTTGAAAATCCAGATCAGCTAATGAACTGAAAAGAAACCCGTTCTTAATATTCTGAATTCTGGTGGAAATTTTGGGAGCCTTGCTAGCAGTTGTGTGGATAAGAATAGAGGTTTTGTGTGTGTGTGGTGGTGGTGGTGGTGGTGGTGGGGGTGTCACTAATTGGCACAGCACGTGAACTAGAAAGAAAAGCAGAAAAGGTCATCTGCCTAGCTGAGGTTAAGCTCTTTCTGTCTTTTGAAGCTCTACAGTCAACAGAGGCTTAAATGCCTTCTCTTTTAGAAGCTCACCTCCTAGTTCAGTGGCAAATAAATGTGCACAGACGGACACTGACAGTGTTTGGGATTCCAGATCAAGACTCAGGAGTCATTATTCCTGTCTCAAAGTCCGCCAGAAATTAAAAATATCTTCTAACTTCTTATAAAAGCCTGGGGTCTCCAGCAAAAGTACCCTGTTTGAAAAGAAGGAAATAATGTTTCAGAGTATCAATGGCCAGATGATTGGGAGGGGACCTCAGTTTTCCTTAAAAAAAACATCCATGAGCTAAGTGTTCGGTCCAGTTCAGTTTAGCCATATACTGCAGCTCACTATATACACTAAAAAAAGTTATTTATTGGACTCTGTGGTTCCATGAAGAACATTTAACATTCATGTAAGCTTTCTATTCCATAATAGATTCTCTTTAGATTATCAAAAAGTTTGCCGGAGAAACAAATGCTTCTTTTAAGAACTGGTCACTGAAAGGTTCTTTGGGAAAGCAAAAATGGTTCTTCTAAGGCATCGCTGCAAAAACATATATATATATATATATATATACACATATATGTACAACAATGATGGGAGGACGATGGGGGCAGGGAATTGGAGTGAAGGGAGAGAAATGCAAATGGCTGGAGAGAGCCCTTCATCACTGCAGGGATGTAGATGAGTGGACATCTTGTTGCTACACTGTGATTGAGTGATGTTGGGGTGTCAGTGTTGACGATAAAGAACTGGATCATCAATCTTAGATCTGAGGTTAGTTTTCCAGTGTAGGAATCTTACAGACGAATGGAAAGGCCTTATCACAATTGTTGTCATTCCAAGACCTCAGTGCTGCAAAAGACAGAAAGATGCAAACATTTTCTTCATTTTGTAATGTCCTGTCTGTTACATAATTAGTGGGGCTGTCAATCAGCTATATAGATATATACTGTATATCTCTTATTACTGGTTTCACAAAAATATTTAGCCGCATGACTGTTTTTAGCATTGATAATAATAGGAAATGTTATTCAAGCAGCAAATCAGTGTATTAGAATGATTACTGAAAGATCATGTGACACAGAAGAGTGAAGTAATGGCTGAAAATACAGCTTTGCCATCACAGTGTTAAATTACATTTGAAAATATATTAAAATTTAAATATTCACAATATTACTGAATGTTACTTGAATGGTAGTTTCTTAACATGTTATTTTAACTGTACTAAATGATCTAAATTCATTTCTGTTATATGATTCAACTCACCACTGTTTTGTCTGTACCAGATCTCCACACAATCCTCCTCCTCAGGGATGCGATGAATGCCATCATCTGGTTGATTTCCATCCCAGTAACTGTATTCATAGGGTGACCCGTCTGTCCACTCCATAGTGCCCTCCTACCGACAAACTATGATTAACAACGCTATCACATTTGCTTACTCCTTGCCCCTTGACCCTGAAGCGATAACTAAATCTTCCTGCCAAGCACGAGTTCACAGCTTTGGTGCTTTCTGGATCATTTGATCCAGGATCTCAGAGAAACTTTCAATTTACAAAACTGAGGGTTTGTTACAACATCATCCATAACCTATTTTCCTCAACTTGGTGCTAGACCAAAGTATTGGTTCACCACTGTCTGGAAATGATTAAACATCACTCAGAGAAACTATATTTTCCATTCATGCGATTATTAGTGGGAGGATTTACATACTGGGCTTGGCCTTTTACAACACACACAAGCTATGTCAGTCACATAGCTGTTAACGTTTTAATGGGTAACTAGGAATCATGACTGCTTCACACAATAAAACATCAGTGAATCATTAAACATCAATATTTTGTGTTGCTCTTAAAGTTATCAAGTTTACCTGTCTTCTATCATGAAGGCCGATCCAAATATCTGTTGGAATTCCTGGTACACGGCTGTTCACAAGATCATAGACAAACACATTTTCTTCCCAGCTATGAAAAAAGTTATTAGAAAGTGTACATTTTAATAGAAGGTCCTGTACTGCAAGACAAATCGCAGCACTGTCAGTCAGTGACGAGTCATACCTGTGGATGGAGGTGAGTTTGGCAGATTTGTGTCCGTTTGAGAACTCAGCACAGTACAGATCTGCCTCAGCCCAGGTGCGGTTCAAGGGGAAGAAGCGGTAACAATAACCCTCAAATTCAGTCCAGAAGAGCGGACATGTCACAGGCTGGTTTGAGTCTGACAGTTGCAGGGGCAGTGCTAGAGCAAACGGTAATTACATTAAATTCATTTTAATTTAGCAGTATACGAGCACATAATAGGTCAAACACTTACAAAACACCACAAAAATATATTATTACGTTATCTGAAACAGCATCTGGAAAGTATTTAGCTGATTCCAAAATATAATGTAATCGTTTTCTTTTCATAGCACCAGCCTGCTTTCAATTTAGTTTGAACTGTGCAAGAGCTTAAGAAATTCTGTTAGCCTATGCAACAAAAATAATTATAGGTTACACTTTCCACCAAAAAATTATGAGTATTACAGTATTTAAATATTACATTACAATAACTGAAGTCAGCTAAATGTAAGAAAAATGCTTCCTAAAAAATGAATTGCAATGTTAAGGCATGTGTAGGTAAGGAAAACAACTGAATTATTTAGTGGCATTTTTTTCTCCAGCATAATATGTTACAGAGAAACTTTTCCTGCCTTTCAAATCTGAGTCATACTTAACCTTTAAAGATGGATTCACTGCTAGTCTGAGCTCTTGTAAATCAATAAAACATTGCAAGTGTAGCGTTTATGTCACATCCTCATTCACTGGGCAAACTGTCTGCAAAATGCAGATTAAAACTATAAACAGAAGCATGTATAACGTGGCAAAGCATCTCTGGTTTAGCTTGAGACTGTCTATTCGCCATGTAAAGAAGCAAATGTGTCTGCACTGTACCCTTGTCTTTGGTTCTGGTGGTACTCACCTTGTGTGATCTTGATGTTTGTTGAAGGCAGAGCCCACACTGGGAAGCCGGTGATCAGTAGGGCTAAACACAATTCCCAACAGAGCATGTTTAGTGCAAGAGAGGAGACTGAGATCTGGCGTGTGTGTGTGTGCGTGTGTTTGTGAGCATGTGTGCTGCAGGACAGTGTGGAGTGTTGGGGAGATTAAAGGGTGTGTGAGCCTCTCTCAGCCACTGCCTTTTTGTTGGACTCTTCCTACTTGGTCAAGTCCAAAACACTGACATCAGATTGTGTAAGAAAGGGAGAAAGAGAGAACCCAAGGGCCTAAAACTGATGTTTTGTGTCATTAACCCAATGTAATGCTCCCTGGGCGGACAGTTTACTACATATACTATCCTTTGAAAGCTTGGGGTCAGTAAGATTTTTTTTTTAATAAATTAATACTTTATTCAGCAAGGATGCATTAAATAAATCAAAAGTGACAGTTAAGACATTTATAATGTTTTAAAAATGTCTGTTTCAAATAAATGCTGTTATTTGGAAATCATCAGTATGAATGATTTCTGAAGGATCATGTGACACTGAAGACTGGAGCAAATGATGCTGATAATTCAGATTTGCCATCACAGGAATAAATTACATTTAAAAATATATTAATATATTTAAATAATGTTAAATATATTAACATTAAAAAATTTAACCAACACTAAACTAACTCTATTCATATAAAAAATAGCAAAAAATAAATAAATAAAATAAAATGACCAAGCGCCTTATCTATTTTACTATTCAAAATGACTGCTTTTATTTCAGATTTAATTTAATTTAATAATTGAATTTATCAAAATGGAACTTAATTTATTAATTAAAATCAATAACAGTTTTATTAGTGTTCTAAATCAGTATTATGTTTGTTATAATATAATAACCTTTTGCAATTTTAACTTTTACATAGATGGAAAACATCTAATTCATATTGCTGGAGAAACATCAAACACAACTGACCTGTGATTCCTCATTAACTTGTGAAATTCAATCCGCAAACATCACAGAATGGCCACAACCTGGAGTGAGTAAGATAAATGCTTCAGAAAACCAACATGTTTGCCAATAGAATAAAGCAAGAAAGTAAGTTAACAGTTAAATGGTTTAACTTCAAGTCTATGGAAACATTTCATCTTGTAATAATTAGTTGGAAATATCGTGACGTCCAGCTTGTCTGCAGAGTTATTGAACACCCACTTCACACTACTTGCTTAGTTCCATTAGTCTCCCTTGACACCGTCTTGCATTTGATAGCTTGTCTGCTTTATCTCATGGCCTACAGAGCCTATGCTATTAAAGGCCCAGAATTCCTCTTATCTTTGTGAGGGCTGCCGCCTATAAGAGCTATGGGCAGGAGCATGGCAATATGACTCATTCTTATACTGAAGAAGGACTCCATTTAAGACTTTCAGATGGGATTGCTGCTAAATATGGTCTCTAAATGAGTCATTTTGTATGTCCTGTTGCTGCGTCCTGCCAGGTGTAGACAAATAATATCTAACATGCAGTACCAATAAAAGAAGGAAAGTCTTTAAAGAACTTTTTAAACTTTCATTATCTATGACTATTTCACTGTATAGTAGCCATGTGCACACTGCCCCAAAATTTGGTTGTCAATTCATCTTGTAGTCCGGTTCTGTACACACCCAGTTCAAATGAACCGAATGCTTAAAGATGCTTAAAAATTAGCAGACATGACAACACTTTGAGAGCGTGCTCTGAGAAGCAGCTTTCCGATCATAAATAGCAGTGGCTTAGTTGAAATCCCTGAACATAAGTCTTTGGTTGCTGTAATTTTACTTTTGTCAAAAAAAAAGTGGATACCAAAAATAGCGGTCTTCAGTTCAGTTATAACTTGAAAGCAATAATTTAGTGGATTCACTCCTGTATTCAGATGCAATTGTCACTCCTGAAACTTTACAGTGTGTACGTGGCCATATGTCTGGGATTAGGGTTCTTCAAAACCATCTTTATAGAGTCACATTCCTAAATTCATTCTCTGGATCATTGAGTTTTCACCCAAGCCAACAGTGAGAAAGTAGTTCAGACAGTTCCAGTGCATCATTGGGCGTACCCATGACCTGTTTGAGGAAGATGAACTGAGACGTGTGAGCTAGCTAAAAATATATTTTTCTGAGTCTGGTATTGATTTTGAATCAGTTCAAAGCCAGCTGATGTGCAGACATGAGATGAAACATAGCACCCCTGTTTTATTGGTAGAATTCCCAAAAATATGTTCTTGTACATTGTACATTTTACATTGAAACGGGGTGATTCATTCCAGAAAAATGTCTCTGGTTACCTTTTCTTACATTTTCCTACATTGTTTGTAATCCCTCAGGTGTAGTGCAGATGGTGGTGCACACTAGATAAGCAACAGCTGTGACATTCAGCACTTCCTGTTGCAGGACAGTCGAACAGCTGCACATATTGTTAATTATGAGCGCTTTATGCTGACCTCCACTGAGCAATTTCCATAAAATTATGCTTTCTGCAGTGCTTAAGGTTTGTTTTTTCTCAACTAAACACAAAAATGTGGCCAATAATGGTTTGCAGTATAGTTATATAGTCTTAGTTAACTCAAAGGGTGCAATAACACACTGTGAGCCATGTAATCTCTTTAAGGTACCAGCTGTCATCTCTGTGTACTGCTACAGTGTTTCTTGTGCACATTGTTGCTTAGCAACTTCAATTCCATGCATTGAGGTGGGCAAGGGTGCCACAAAAAGCATGATATCACAGCAAGGCTGTGTGAAAGGGAATGGGCCGTTTTCAGTGGACCATCTCTTTCTAATTGCTGGAACAAGTGCAATGGTTTGAGTGTTACTGGATATTACTGCAAGACATGACAGAAATATAGGATAAAAAATATTGGGCTGATGAATTCTGCTTCAGCTCCTTGCTACCATCTTGTGGTATAATTATGCAATGTGGGTGTGGTGAATGGATAAGCAAATAACATTGTTAGTAAATAATAGCCTCAAACTCTATACCAAACACATTTGCTTCTTATTAATGTGTTAATATTATGTTATAATTATCGCAAGACAAACTTTGATGTTGGCTTGAGAAAGAAAATTAAATGCTTTTTGCATAAGATTAAAGTCAGTTAATGTTGACATGGTCACACACCCACTGTAAACAATAAAAGTTCACAAAATCTAAAAATATGTACACGAGGCATTCATGCTCCAAACTGCAATGGGGTTCGTCTTTTTCAGTTTAATTATTTTATTTTTATTTAATAGGGACTTTGCTCATCAATCAACAGTAACATACTGTAAATAAGCCAGAGTTAGCCCCAGTGGCTAATTTTCATCTGTTGCCCCTTGCCAGATTTTAAAAAGGCAACCTAAAATCTGAAACACAGTAAGATATCACACAGTTTGTTTGACAAAATTTAAAACATAATACAAAAAAGTCCAAAAAGACTATTCATACACATTTCAAAACTGTCGAGGGTAAAACACACAAAAAAGACTTCGGCTTATTTCCATTCCGCACATAAGCATACAATAGTATTTACAATTACATACAATAACACTACTAAAGATAATAATGGCAGTATCATAAAAAATAAAACATTTACACATGATTACAAATACAGTTTGCTTTCAACCATTTCTTTAATTTATATTTAAATGTAAAAAAAAAATTGTACTACTCCTTAATTCAGTTGGTAGAGTATTCCAGTTGTTAATGGCTCTGACTGAAAAGACTGTCCAAATATTGTACGCCTAAACTGTACAGCAGTCTCCTCTAGTGATTGCTCTTGTTACTCTGCCATTATAATTCTTCTGCGTTATAAACTGGCATAATGGGAGAGGTGCATATCCATTTAAAATCTTAAAAATTAAGCAAGTATCAACCAAATGTTTAATATTATAGTTAATAAAGATAGTTATTAATATAGTTAATATATTATTAGTTAAATTTATTATAGTTAAAGATAGTTAATAATAGTTAATGAATATGTTCACATTCTTAAACCAAAATGCATTGACATGAGAAATAAATGATTTCTGAAATAAATAAATAAATGAATGAATGAAAGAATGAGTTTATGCTCAAAATAAATGAATGAAAGAATGAGTTTATGCTCAAAACAATAAAAACAAAATAAACTTAATTCAAGTTTATTTTGCTTAGCCCAGTTATTTTGTTCTTCTTGTAAGCCTAAAATCGCTTGATTTTGATTAATCAGAAAACAAGACTTAATATCAATTCTATTCTTGTGTACATGTATCTTGATTTAAGATTTTTTTAATCTATTTATTTATTTTATTTGTATTTATTTTTTATTATTATTATTTTTTATTTATTTATTAATTTTTTATTTTTTTGCAGTCCACAGACGAATTGTAGAAATTGTGTTGTGAGCATACCTACCAATAACAATGTACCAAATATAAAACCAAACATAATATGCCTCCCTGAATCTAATGATGAATGGGAAACTTTAGCGAGATGTTTTTCAGTTATACAGCACTGAAATGCTGGCTTGCATTGTTTTCTTTTCTCTGTGTTTGAAGCTCTTCTTCGTTTTTCTCCATTTCGAACACATCTTGCTGTCACTAGGCAACCACGCGGTGAATCGAGCTACCTCAACAGATGTTTCTATTTTCTGCTCAAGTGAAGTTTAGGCGAAATCTCACAACAAATTATGGCTTTTTCCTGCTTAACCTACACTTGCCACTTCACTTGCCAAGCTTCAAGTGAACGAACAACCTTGGAGTTATTTTAAGCAAGTCCATGTTTCTGCCATTGTGCGTGTAGGCACCATGGGAAATGTATTTGCTTCGGCATTTGCATTAATAACAATAGAGCTGCAGTTATTTCTAACCACCGACAGATGGGGCAGCCGCCGTGTGAACCGCGGTGAAGGAAACAGTAGAGAAATAGATGGGAGGGTCAGGCCGCTGCCTCTCAGTTTCAAACACACTCAGTGCATTTCAAACCCGTGCATGGACATAAACTGAACGGTGAAAGTAGGGTTTGTTTGCGGATTCCTCCCGTGTTAGACGGGTCATGCTGTCTTCGCGAAGGTAATGAGCCGCAAAGCCCTCGGGTCTCGGCTGAGCAGCGCCCACAAACTGCAGCGAAACTGGAATGACTGGCAGCCCAGGTCAGTAGCGCACCACACGGCCGAGCGCTCGCACTACAGACCGAGGCTTCAGCGAGGCCTTGCTCTCCTGCGCCTCTTTATGAAACACAACAGCGGTCTATCTCCACGTGAGGAGACTTTTCTAAGCATTCATCTCACATCACGTCGCACGATAGTGAGGTTGAGCTCTAGTCTTTGGGAATCGTTAAACCGACAAGTGTCACGCGCTCATGTTCATTTTTTCAGGTTGGTTAGCAGATGTTAGCATGAGCTAACTCACAAACAATCGGTGAACGCTGGCGATATTTATCATGTTTGCGTTTGTTCGCTGGCTTTGGTTTGCAGACTGAGTAAAAATGTGAGTGTAACAGCAGGGATTTGTGTATTTTGACAAGCACGCGGATGTGTCGTGGCGTTCAGTTGTGGTTTCTCTGGAGAAACACGCGTGTGGTCTGACACGTTTAGCCACAAGCTGCATAGGGTTAGTATTTCAACATTTGCGATAAAGTTAGTTAACGTTTGTCGATTTATCTTGTGGTATGCGTATTGCAGACATACGGGATAATATTCGTCTCATACTGATTTAATGCTTTTTGAACTCCTCCTGTGAAGCTCAAATAATTCGCGACGCTTATGTCACTTTGCTAACCAGCTCCATTATTTTCGTTGTGCCGCTGACTGTGAAGCGGATTCCTAGTTTCAAACCTTACAATTTTATTTGTCATTTTAAACCGCTTTAATTTGGACGTTTTCATAGTTTAAACCGGACAAGCCAGGTGAAGCTTGGACTGAATGTCAAAGTCAGCCGAGTGTGCCTGTGTTTGTCTTAAAAGCTTAGGAATTGGCAGCGAGTACATTGAACTTCGAGAGTGAAAACTGGCTAATTGTTTGAATTCAGTCTAGTCTCGTAATCAAATAGCCAATGTCCATTCAGTAACTTTGAAACAACTACTTGATGTATTTATTTAGGATAACCATTCACAGTGTTCAGATGAGTTGCATTATTTGAAACCATGTGGAAAAATGAAACCTCAGCTGGACTGTCAAATGACTTCTTGTCCATAAGTCCCGGATGCATATGCGATTTTTATGAATAGCCAGGGAAGATTCATGAATCGTGCTTATATGATTTTGTGTCTTTATCGAGTTAATGGTTCAAATTGTGAGTACTAATACTTTCTGCCATGTTAGAAAAGTTCTATTATTTAATGTTTCGCAGGTGATGTAAATGATCAACTTTGTTTCTGTGAACTGTTAGAATTCAAAATGTAGTTTAATTAGGATTATTAAAGTTATAGTTCATTCAAAAAAGGAAGTTTAAGTCATCTCATTCAGTCAGTTCACATGTTCCAAACCTGTATGGCTTGCTTTCTACGTTAGAACACAAAATATAGGCTGCGTTTTTGAAGGATGTGCTAGCCCCATTTTTTTCCAACATAATGAAAGTGAATGAGAATGGATGTCAGGTTCCAAATTGGCCAAAAAAAAGCTGATATCAATGATTTATTGATATCTGGGATCATTGATCTTATCAGCATAGCGAGTGATCCACTTCATTCGTCTGAATGATCCATTTGCAAAGTGGACTGATCCAATTTATTGTTTGCTGTTCCATAGAAGAAAGGCTTATGGATTTGGCATGACATGGTGGCAAATAAATGACAGTGTTTGTTTTGGGTAACATAATTGGGTAAATACCTGTTGATTTATTGTTCATTTAACTGGCAACTATTAAAGTTATAGATCTAACTAAACATTCATGCTTGTTCAGGATCAATGTGTGTTTTTGTGTAGATGTTCCTTTTACACACGAATGGATATTTGAAAGTATGAGGTCTGTAAGATATTTAAAAAAATTGATCAAAGCCTTAAACTTGTAGTAAATTGATCAAAAGTGGCAGTGAAGGCATAATGGCACAATTTTTTTTTTTTTTTCCAATTCAGCATATTAGAATGATTTCTGAAGCATCATGTGACACTGAAGACTGGGGTAATGATGCTGAAAATTCAGCTTTGTTTCACAGTAAAAACAAACAAACATTTCAAAATATATTAAAATAAAAAAAACAACAATTTTAAATTTTAATCATTTTTCACCATCTTATAGTTTTTCCTGTATTTTTGATCAAATAAATGTAGCTTTGCTAAGCAGAAGAGAGTTCTTTCAAAAACATTTAAAAATCTTACTGATGCTGACTTTTGTGAGGGTGTGTAACAAATTGTGGTGTTTGGTGTTTTATGATGTCATCAAAGAGTAAATACCAACTCCTTTTGTCCAGTTGCACAATAAGTGATCACCTCTGGTCAACCTGAACATGGACAGTTATGTTTGTGTAGCCACTGATGGTACATTGAATGTTTTTCAGAGGCGAAAGTCTGTCAGCCAGCCAAGACGGTGTGAAGAGCAGTGTCTCTAGAGGCCGTGGTTCAGAAGTTCTTTTCGACATTCTGACCTCTGACCAGCCTGGCACCCCGCCACTGCACAATGAGGCCTTCACTGCCACAGACACACTCGAAGAAGGAGGTGTGTGCTTCATCTGGCCCTTTGTTTACCCTGGCTTTAATCAGCTGGATTATATCCGCCAGTGTTTTTCACCTGCATTATTGTGGTTTTCAACATCAGTACCATGTGTCGTTCTGCTGAGGGTTTGATGATTATTTGATTCCTCTTCTGTGTGTCACCCTGATTAAGGTTTCTGTTTATAGAAGTAGAAATAGAAAGTAACGTCATCAAGGGTTTTTCTTTCTTTGTTTTTGAGTTTTTTGGAAGGTCCCAGAGGTTCCTTGTGTGAATAAATCCCCATTTATTTTTTATGAGTATAATATATTTGTTCTGTTGTTTGTTATTTGCTTTATTTTTAATAGAGAGAAATGTCTTTAATAACCTTTTTTGTTAATTGCATACCTTGTATAATTTATTCAGAGATTGCCATGAAAATAGCCTTGATGCTGGCATGGCGTTAAAAAGTGAATAAATATTTTTAATAGAGAAAAATTAAATAACAAAACAATAGTTACACCTAGATTATACCATATACATTTCTTCTTGCCCTGCTTATAATAATAGAACCTACCTTAGTGACACAATGTTCTGACATGTAATTTATGCTTTTAAAGTCTCTTGTGTTTTGTTTTGTTTTTTTTTTTTTTGTTTTTTTGGAATTTCAGATTATAAATGTTATTCCTTTAGAGAAGGGAACTGACTGTAATCTTGCTTTCTAGGTGGATATGACGCTGATGGAGGCCTCTCTGAAAATACTTATGGTTGGAAGTCGCTGGGGCAAGAGTTGAGAATCAATGATGTGACTACTGATATAACAACTTTTCAGCATGGAAACCGTGCTTTAGCTACAAAGGACATGAGGAAATCACAGGGTGCATTCACCTTTCAGTGCTCATACATTACTTGTTTGGAATGAATTGCCTTGGAGCTTAAGTGGGGCTGTTGAATTCATTTATTTACTAGCATCACTTTCTCTTTTATGTCCCAGACCGACCGTTGGCTCACTCTGAGGAGTCTCGTCTGGCCAATCTTCTGCGGAGAGCGTCACGGGAAGATGACCGGGAACGCAGACTGGCCACTATGAAACAAATGAGGGAGTTCATTGTGCACTCTGAAAATAAAGTGGTACGGTCTGACATGCTCAAATGGATTTTTATGTGTCTGTAGAATTAAACTGTTTTTAATCTGTATTTTGTATTCATACATTACAGGTCCTAGTGAAACAGTTGGATTCCATTTTGAGCACCCTGAATGACATTTTGAATGAGAGGTATGACTGCACAGCCTATTTTTAACACAATGGGGGGTTATCAGAATTCACTCTATTGAGGGTATATTTAGCACTTCATTGTTCATGAAGTGTTATGAACACCTCACTGAGTCCTAGTCATAAACAATTTAACCAGCCATTATTGCATTTTGTCACACCTGAAAAAACTTAGCTTGCTAGTATGGGAATTTTTGGAATTTTGTTTAAAAAAAAAAAAAAAAAAAAAGTACTGGGTGTTAGATACCCCCACTCCACACAGGATATGCCAATCAACAGTAAGTTCTTTTTGTATGCTTTTGCACAGTTATGATTACAATATCTCCCTACACTTGAATGTGATTCGTTGGCCAAAAAAAGAGAAAGCACATAATAAGCAAAGTTAAATATGAAATTGAATATGGCTTTTCCTTAATTTTGATAGATATTGCAATAATACGTAGGCCTTGTCCCAAATGGCACCCTAAGCCTTGGCAGTCTTCCTTCATGTCCACACTTTGTGACATAATGCTACGTAATAATTATCAGGTAGCAGTTTACTTTGGAGCTCAGCTCAGTTTGGGTGAGGGCGCATGGTCGCTGCAAAGTGAGCACTCGCAAGCACAGTTCTGAAACTTAGTGGATGCGCATTGCGGGGGCCATTATAAGTTTACAAGACCACAAGTTTACCTGAAGTGTGCCATTTGTGCCAGAACCATTGTTATCCTGGATTATTTTGGCCATGATAATTGTGCAGTGACAGTTTGACCTAATTTCAACTCAAATCGAAATTTAATATCTATTTATTTATATATGTAAAGTAGCCTTACAATGAGCAGGATGGTGAACAGTCAACTGGTCATCATTGCATAATAAATCTATGCAGTACCTGATCATATGTTTTTGTGTGTTTCTGTTTGGCCTTACAGTAGTAAGCTCCTGCAGGAGCTCAGGCAGGAGGCCGCGTGCTGCCTGGGATTGCTCTGTGCCGCCCTCAGTTATGAAGCCGAGAGGATCTTCAAGTGGATGTTCCTCAAGTTCAGTGTGTCCACAAAGGATGAGGTGAAGCTTCTGTACCTGGTGGCAGTGCACAAGGCACTTGAAACGGCAGGGGAGAAGAAGGCTTTTTCATCTGTAATGCAGGTATTTATTCAGCTCCATTGCTAAATCTTGGATTACCCTTCTGTATAATCGTTTTCTCTGCCTGAAATGTTTTACCGTTTTGTCATTCAGTTGGTGATGAGCAGCCTTCAGTCTATCTTGGAGAACTTAGACACACCAGAGCTGTTGTGCCAAAGTGTAAAATGTATTTTACTGGTGGCCCGGTGTTATCCACACATATTCAGCACCAACTTCAGAGTAAGCAGTGCAAGCAGTCTTAAATTTAAAGTCTGGAAATTTGAAAGGAAAGTACTTGTAAATGAACTGCTGCTTTTGTTTTTCAGGACACAGTGGATATCTTAGTAGGCTGGCATATAGACCACACACAGAAACAGTCTCTTACTCAACAAGTGTCTGGTACGATTTGTTTTATATTTAGTTTCATTTCTCTTTTTTGGGAAATAACCTGTCTAACCTGTCTCACTATAACTTTTTAGGCTGGCTACAGAGTCTGGAGCAGTTTTGGGTTGCAGATTTGGCCTTTTCAACTACATTATTGGGTCAGTTTTTGGAAGATATGGAGGCGTATGCGGAGGTAACATGAATTGTTTTAATTTGGTGTCTGATAGTCCATTTGTTATGAGATTTCTAAGGTTCTAATGCTCTTTACTTTATAGGATTTGAGCCATGTTGTATCTGGGGAATCAGGAGACGAGGACATTCCCCCTCCCACAGTATCCCTGCCAAAACTAGCAGCCCTGTTGAGAGTTTTTAGCACAGTTGTGCACAGCATCGGAGAACGATTCAACCCTATCAGAGGGCCTCCAATCACAGAAGCATATGTCACTGATGTTAGTAACCAACACGCATGGCCTCTGCATCAGATATCTGTGTTACTTCATTACAAATAGATCATCTAAGACAGGGTTGTCAAACTCATTTCCCTGCAGAGTTTTTTTCCAACCCTGCTCCAACACACAAACCATGTAGTTTTCAAATAAGCCTGAAGGACTTGATTAGCTGGATCAGGTGTGTTTAATTAGGGTTGCATCTAAACTCTGCAGGGCCCTGGCCCTCCAGGAACTGAGTTTGACACCCCTGATCTAAGATAAACCACTGTCATTTATAGATCAACAAACACTTGAGAATATACACACACAATCATATACTGATCTGACTTAAATTGTTTGCATTTTCTCGCTCACAGGTTTTGAACCGTGTTTTAGCCTGTGTCACCACAGCCAAGCAGGTGTTCTTTTCGGAGGCGGTGCTGACTGCAGGAAATGAGTGCGTGTGTGTCCTGCTAGTGAGCACGGACTTGGGCAACCAGCTGATTGATGCTGTAATCTCTTATGGCCTAGACCAGCTGGACAGCTGCCAGTGCTGCGGACCAGAATACAGCATGTCCGTCCTCACCCTGCTTACGCTGGTAGGACTTGACTTGATTAATCCAATAATCGACAGACTGGAGTAGAATTTGTGGGATTTACATAAATGTAGTTCACACCTTGGCCTTGTCACTATTGTTTCTGTCTTTGAAATACTTTTCACACGTTTAGTCATTTTTTTTCTTATGTGTGATTGTAGATTGTTGACCAGATAAACACCAACATCCCGGCTGCTTTTGTGGAGAAGTTGCTGGCCCCAAATTCTCGACTCTTGGAGCTGCGTTTCCACAGAGAAAGAGAGGTACAATTAGTAACCTCAGTTGTTAATAAATTAAACACACACAACAGCTACGAGTTAACGCTTTTTTGTTTGTGTCACAGGTGATGGCAGCTGCACATGGAGTGTATCATGCTGTGCTGAGCCTAAAGAACATCCCTACCCTGGAGGCAGCTTATAAACTGGTCTTAGGCGAGATGGGCTGTGCACTGAACAGTTTCAGCCATCTGGGTTTGCCTGCTGCCTGTCCTAATATACAACATCCTGCCTTTAGCCAGCTGCAGTTCAGCCCAGAGAGAGCAGAGTTTATCCTTATCTTCAACCTCAGTGCTCTCACCACCATTGGCAACACCAAGAACTCCCTCATCGGGGTCAGCATGAATTCATACTTGGCTCTGTGAAAGCATTTTTTGCAGTCAAACAAGAAAATGTGTAATAATGCTTATTTTTTCTGTGTTACAGATGTGGGCTTTGTCCCCTACTGTGTTTGCCCTGCTCAGTCAGAATCTGGTTGTAGTTCACTCTGATTTGGCAGTTCATCACCCTGCTGTCCAGTATGCAGTGCTCTACACTCTCTATTCTCACTGCACCAGGTAACAATGCAACATTAACTTTACTTGCCTGGATGATGCTTCTTGAAAAATGTTCAGGGTTTCCACAGTCATAGTGTTTTCCAGGCCGTTGTATTATTATAATATAACATATTATATTTATTATTTATATATTACATTTCAAATTACATTAAATTAGAAAAATATATTATATTGAAATAGAAAAATAAAATGTTTCTAAAATTGTAGTACTATTTCACAATAGTACTGTTTTATTGTCTGATTAATTAGTAAATTTATCTGAATTAAAAATTAAATTAAGATCACAAATGTATTAGACGAATAGTGTGAGAAATGCAGAACAACACTGAAATGTTTAACAAGTGGCAGTGTGGTTTCATGAATTATGCAGTGCTATATGGTTTTATCATTGTATTTTTTGCAGTGTACATAAAACTGTCAAAAAACACTGTCGTTCACTTGATTTGAGCCTCTCTCACTCCAGGTGTGATAACTGAGACTGCTGCCTTTCTCTCTTTATTTCTCCCAAGACATGATCACTTTATCTCAAGCAGCCTGAGCTCTTCGTCTCCATCCCTTTTCGATGGTGCTGTCATCAGCACAGTTACCACGGCAACCAAAAGGCATTTCAGCACGCTCCTTAATTTGCTGGGTATGCTGCTCAGCAAGGATCATCTCAACCCTGAGTCGAGGTACAGAGCTCACACTGCCTGTCTGTAATGAGGCCTGTTGTGATTAATTAATCTGAACCACTTGCTCTTTCAGCTGCTATAATCACTTAAACAGTGATAGGTGTAATTGCACCTTTCTTTTTAATTCCTTACTTGTTTGCGTATGGCAACAGTTTAGTATTTAGTTGAGAATTTTAGGAAATTAGTGAATATGCAGTGGGGTCCAAAAATGCTAAACAGAAGTGTTTTCAATATTCAAATTTAGTGCCATAATAGTTTAACCCTCAAAGACCGAGACAGCCGCCCGCGGCTAAAAATAACTATTGTTCTTAAATGTTTAATAACTTTTGAACCGCTAATCCTATCTGAACGCTTTAAAAAGTGTCGGAAAGCAGAGATTCTCCGCATTTGTCTCGTTTGGATATTCACAGGCTCCGTAGTGTACGTGATTACGTCATCACATTTTGACAACATTGATTGGTCAGAAAAAAGCAATACACTTCGTCCCTCTGAGCTAAACAGAAACGATTGTTGACGCTTAGTCCCACCCCCTGTGGCCAGATTGGTTCAAACTGTCACATATTCAACCAATAAACATAGGTTTTGGTCTTTTGAACCATTGTATAGCAAGTTTCTTTGAGAATCGGAGCAAACGCAAAGTGAAAGTAAAGTGTGTCGTGCGTGCTTGAAAACAAACATTCAATAACACATCTGCATGAGGGCACTCTCTGAAAAAGCCCAGAAAAACACAGGAAAGAGCACTTTGGCATAAAAAAAAACCAAAAACAAGGATGAAAAAGCGGTACATATCTGATAAAGCACTGGAATTTAGGTATTCGCATTGCTAGGCGATCTCCCGGTAAAATCGATTCTGACAGAGTGCAGACAGCGGATCAATCCATTTGGATGTTTTATTATGTAAATAATACTTATATAGTTCAAAAAGATCATTTGCAATATTTTTTTCTGTTGCACTCTGTATATTTTGTTGTTATAAAACACGGTTTCCATTTTCTTTACTCCCTAAATGTAATACTGTCCCAATCTATATTGCTAGTAAAGCAAATATACCTGTTTTTCACTGAAAAGCGCCTATACCAATATTGTAATAAATGGCTATAACTTGCTTGGGGAATGTTATATGTAGAAAAAAAAATATTTGGAAGTGTAAAACACCCAGATACAACTTTCTAAAGAAAAAAATCCAAACTTCAGGAGTTTTTGTTTGAGTACACAGTAAAAAAACACCCAATTATTGCTTGCGTTTTACTAAAAATTCTGGAAATTCATTAATTCTTAGAGAAAACAAAAGGAAAACTGGGACTTTAAATTAGCTAGACTGAAACTTCAAGTTCTCTTGTTTATAATGATATATGGCACTTAATGCTGACTGCTAGAATAGGTCTGAAAAAACAAAGAAAAGTACAGGTGTGTCAGGTGCCCCAAAAATGTTCTAGGTCTTTAAGGCTTAAAGTAAAAGTTGAATTTAGAATATTTACATGAATTGGAAAATTTATTCACATAAATCTCATTTAGCCTATTTCTAGTAGTGTTGTTTTTTTTTCTCTGAATCCTAAAACTTTACTTAAAGATTTAATTTAGAGTTTTAATCACTGATTTTTAGTATGGTCTCAGCCTCCACTGTTAGTAATTTCCTTTGATTAACATTTATTTTGTCTTTTTTAACAAACTTTTTTAGGCGGCTGTTACTCACCTGGTCATTAGAGGTGTCTCTGATGATGAAGAAATCTGAAACCTACTCCCCTCTGTTCTCACTCCCATCCTTCCTCAAATTCTGCAAAGGCTTACTGGCAAATTGTGAGTTAATATACCTGTTGTTATTTCTGGATTTTTAGTTCACAAAGGTGGAACAATGTTATAAAGATGGAATCATTCTCCAGATAATAAACTGGTGACCAAGTGAATGGACATTTAACATCGGTTTTCCTCTATACAGCCTTGAATGAAGACCCCACCATATGTCTGCAGGCATGTAACAGTCTTCAGATTGTGTCATCTTCCTTGACCACAGAGCTTCTCCAGAGGTAATCACACATCCTCTGCTTGTTAGATGCTGTCTTCCTGCAGGAACATTCATTAGTGCTGCAACTCTTCCTCTTGTTCTTGGAGGCAGAGGTAAAAAAACATCTTGTTTGATCAGCACTGATTCTGTCTCCTTTCTCTGTGCAGGTGCGTGGACGTGTGCCGAGTTCAGCTGGTCCACTCAGCAGTCCGAGTCCGGCAGGCCTTTGGGAAATTGCTGAGATCTGTTCCCATGCACGTTGCATTGAGGTTTGCAAGACTCCTTTTCACCTGTCTTGAATTCACACAACAGAAACCAGAGGGGAGCAATAAAACCTACCTTGTAGTTTTACCTCCAGCTATAGTTGATGTGATGGTAATTGTCGGCTTGTCTCCTAGCAGTGCCCGTAGTCACTCTGAGATTAAGGAGATTTCTCTGGCCATCCGCCGACACATGAGCAAAGTGCCTAGCAACACATTTCACCCACAGGACTTTTCTGACCTCATTGGCTTTATTCTATATGGAACTGTCCACCGTGGGGGGTGAGTAGGTTCATTTCTTTATTCTCACCTTGGTGAGAACACATGGACACATTTGTTCATTTGAATATATTTTATATTTGATCAAACCCTGTACTGTAGAAGATCTACAGGTGAAATAAAAGCAATTTGTAGGGGTTGAATCTTTGGAGTGATTTTATTAGATATTTATTGTTTCATGCGCAGTAAGGAGCCCTGGTTGGAGCGGCTGTACCACAGCTGTCAGCGGCTGGAGAAGAAAGACTCTGCCATGGTGCCCCGTGCCCTGCTAAAGACTGAGGCAGTGCTGTGGCAGTGGGCGGTTTGGGAGGCCGCTCAGTTCACCGTTCTCTCTAAACTCCGTACCCCTCTGGGACGAGCCCAGGATACTTTCCAGACCATAGAGGGTTAGTGACTTATCCATTTAGGAATTTGACTCAAATTTGATCTCAGAAAATTTCAAGATTTATTAAAGGAATAGTTTGCCTAATTGAAGTTTTGACAATATTCACTCACCTTCATGTCGTTCAAAATTTGTATGACTTTCATTTGTCATTCTAGATACTTGTGAATGCATTTTGAAGATTGCTCGGGTACATTTCCCAAAAGCATTTTTAGCCTACTATGGTTGCAAGCCTCGTTAAACTCTATTGGTAACAGTGGAACTTGCAACCTTAGTTGCTTTTAGGAAATGCACCCAGGTCTCTTCATTCTATGCAATTACATTTAATTTAATGAACAATCTTCTAAAAGGACCCTCATTAAAAAGGATTAAAGATGGAACCACTTATAGGTTATGAGTGCACAGCACAGATACATTTGGTTTGCTACCGTTCACTATTTGTTTACAATACCGTTATTCCTGTGATTGCAAACCTGAATTTTCAATGGACGTTACACCAATCTTCAGTGTCACATCATCCTTCAGAAATCATTCTAATATGCTGATTTAGTGCTCAAGAAACATTTCTTATCAATGTTGAAAAAGAGTCGAGCCGCTTAATATGTTTGTGTAAACCATACATTTTTTTTAGAATTCTTTGCTGAATAAAAAGTTTAAAAGAACAACACTTATTTGAAAGAAATAATATTCAACATTATAAATGTCTTCAATGTCACTTTTAATGAATTGAATGCTGAATAGAAGTATTCATTTTACAACTTACTGATCCCAAACTTTTGAACAGTGTTGTGTGTCGTGCGTTTATGAATCAATATTTTATCCCTGTGCTGGTGTAGGTATGATCCGCAGCCTGGCGGCTCACAGTCTGAACACAGAGCAGGAGTTGAGTCAGTGGAGTGGAGGAGAGAGTGATGAGGGTCACCACACCAATCAGCTCCGCCTGGCTCTGCTTCTGCAGTTCCTGGAAAACCTGGAGAAACTCATGTACAATGCTTATGAAGGCTGTGCTAGCGCTCTCACTTCACCTCCAAAGGTCTGTCCTCTGTATATACACAACTAGCCTTCACGTTATCAGTATGAAGTGCTAGCTTTAGCCTTCCAAGGACTTTTAATGGCGTTATTATTGACATTCCATGTTTTCATCTTCTGCTTTATTTTTTAATTCTTCTTTGCTCCTTTATTTAGGGCATCAGAACATTTTTCTACACAAACAGACAGACATGCCAGGACTGGCTAACCAGAATTCGTTTGGCACTGATGAGGGTGGGCCTTCTATCAGGTCAGCCAGCAGTCACGGTCCGTCATGGCTTTGACCTGCTCACTGAGATCAAGAACAGCAGAGCACAGGTAAGACTTGAAGCAGTGTTGTTCAAAAAATATCCATTAAGTAAAAATACAGTCTTAGGTTAGATTCTAAATCTTTCATTGTCACTGACACATTTAATTTTTTGCAATACATTTTAAATTTTGCAAATAAATGGTGACTGAAATAGGTTGAAGGCTTTGAACTATTACTCCATTATCTTCCCAACATTGCTCCTTTTTGTGATGTCAGTTATTGTAAGGCACTGCCTCAACACTATTTGGACTTTAATATCTGAAAGCCTTACTTCATTGTTTTTGCTCTGTGCTTTGCCCTGTAGAGGCCAGAAATGGAGGTGCCAATCACCATGCTGGTGGAGGCGTTGTGTGAGCTGCGATGCCCTGAAGCCATACAAGGTCTGGCAGCCTGGAGTCTGGCCAACACTGGCAAGAGCCTGGGCTGGCTGGGATCAGTGGCACTGCAGGCTGAGGGAAAGTAAGTGTTTTGTGTTCTGAAAATGATTAACCTACTTTACACCGTGCAAATTTGTCTAGTCGCTCTGTTCTCATGAAATGTTGTTGCTGCATTGTTCCCAAGGTTTGAGAAGGCAGCGTTAGAGTACCAAGAGCAGCTGTGTGCCGTCACAGGGATGGACTGCTCCATTAAAGGCTTTGATCGCTCCCTGTTAAAACTCACTGGCTCCAACACCTCCAGCCCAAAACACACCAGCAGTGGTGAGTACTTTGCAAAACTTGCACTAAATGAGAAATGAAATTCAGGATAATCCTTATGTTCTTATTTTTTCTGTCATGACTGTTTTAATAGGAGATGGAAGGAAAACTGTGTTGTTGAAGTCCAGTGAGTGTTCTCCAGAAGTGCTCAACTTCTTGGCTAATAAGGCCTGTGAGTGTTATGTGGCCCTGAGCGACTGGGAGTCCGTGCAGGAGTGGCAGGCCAGCATGATGAACCTCAAAAAGAACAGCAGCAGTTCCAGCATCAACCTCAAGACAGACTTTAACTACATCAGGTGTGTAGCTGCAGAACTGTTGACACATTCCTCCTGACTGTAGGAATGTGAGGAGTTCATTGAAATAATTGTTTTAATCTGTCTGCCTTCCAGAGCTCTGAGCAGGTTTGAGGAGGGGGATTTCACAGAGTGCCGTGCCCAGCTGGAGTTGCTCCCTGGGGAGGATTATGGCCTTCTCAACTCTACAACTAAGGACAAGATTGGTATGATTATAGCCCATACTATCCACAGTCATGGAAAACCAATAAGTAATAGGTTTTTTTTGCCCAGGCCTGGAAAAGACATGGCAATAAAAACAATAATTATTATATTATATACAATTTTTTTTCTTTAAAAATCCTTTAATTGTTTGTTTTACATTAGTCAGAACATGTGGAATCCATTTCTATGAACAACTCCACTGATCAGCCATTTGGTGTGGTATGTATTAATGTTTGTTTGTGTTGACAGACCTGAAGAGGCTTCTTCCTGCTGTGTTGAGCCCAGACCCATCAGAGCTCCAGAAGGCCATTGAGGTACAGCTCCTTAGAAGCGCTGTTGGAGCCATCACTGCGACCAATCACGAACAGGACCAGAAGGTTCTCGCATCGTCTGAGTGAGTAAATAGTCTGAACACAGTAGATTTTTCAACAAGTTGTGTATGCACTGTGATGGTGAGTCTACATTTGGGTTTTCATCTTCAGCACCCTGGTGAAGTACCTGAAACAGACGGGCCGCATCTCTCTGGGTCCCCTGCGTCTCTCCACTCTCACGCTGTCTGACTCCTTGCCCACCCTCAGCACCCTGCAGCTGCACTGTGCCAACTCTCTAGAGAGCTCGCTCTGCAACCAGCACCCAGAGGTTTGAGCCACCACATCAACACTGTGAGCATGCAAATACATTATTATGCGTCTTTTCCTTTTAAAGAAATCCCTGTTCTTTGTTTTTCTCCCTATAGGACTGTTTAATTCCGCTCTTCAGTGAAGCTTTGACCACCTGCAAGCAGCAGGATGTTCAGCCATGGCTACATGCTCTCCGATACACCACTTTCCAGCGCCAGCTCTTCCAAAAACTCAAAGGTAAGGTCTCCTTCTCGTATGTATAATTATGGCTTATGAATGTGATGTGGCGTCTCTGACGACTCAGGAATGATTCATCCAGGATCGTCTGCTCCAGTGGACTCTCACCTGATGGAGCTTTGTCTGACTGCGGTGAAATTTGCTCGTAAGCAAGGAAATATTGCCCTGGCCACACGTCTGCTGAGCCTGTGCAACAAGCCATCAGTGAGCGACTCTGAAGGTCAGGACCTGGTGCAAAGCTTCAGGCAGCTGTCACTGGAGGGTACTGTTGGGGAGAAGTGGGGACCAGAGCTGGAGATCGAGAAGGCTAAAGTTCTGTTTGCTGCTGGTAAGTGTTTTTGAGCTGTTTCAGTCTGATTTGGGCCAGTTCACTTGGTCTTGGTGTTTTGCAGTGTGAGTGTCTAAGCACCTCTCTCTGCATTTTAGGTCAGTCCGTATCTGCTATGGAAATGCTGAGCTCCTGTGCACTGTCATACTGTCACTCTGGAAAGTGTGAGCGTGCAGCCTGTCGCTCCGTGCTTACTCTGTGCAAATGGCTTTTGGCCGACTGGAAGGATCTGACTCCACAACTCAAAATGGTGGTGAAGAGAAACTCTGGTTCTACCAGCCTCTCGGCTCTCTCTAAAAACATCTCTGGCCTGTTGGAGCTGCCGCTGGAAGATCAGGGAATGCCACATATTACAACAGAGACTACAGGTAAGCTTAATTCCAATGCATTAAATCATGCTGTTTGTGTTATGAATGGTTGAGGACTAATATGATGATCGCATTCCATTCTACATTGTCATGTGTTTGATTTTGTTTTAGTTTCTTTGTAATGATCATGAAGGTTTGTTTGTTCTGTCCACAGTCAGTGTTGGTGTTGGGGAGCCAGACTTCGTCCTTGGACAGCTGTACCAGCTCTCAACTACTCAGGCTCCTGAAGTGGCCAAATCATGGGCTGCTCTGGCCAGCTGGGCATACAGATGGGGCAGGAAGGTTGTGGACAATGCCAGGTATTTTTCCCTATAAAATTGCTAATGTTAGTTTACAAAAAATAGTGATATGCTCATACTGATGTTTTGTTTTTATTCTGTCTGTCGATAGTCAAGGAGAAGGGGTTCCTTTGCTCCATGGAGAGAAGAAAGAAATAGAGGACTTGCTCCCAGCAGGCACCAGTGATGAGGACAAGGAAACCATTTTCGGCATTTTGGGTCAAGCCATGTGTCGCCCAGCAGGAATTCAGGTTATGGAGTTCACAGTTTGTAAATGAGTCTGGATCAGTGGTGTTCATACTGTGGCACACTACACACTATGGAAATATAATACTAGAAAACATAGGCATTTCATTTAAATATACTGTAGTTCAAAAGTTGCATATTTTTTTTCTTCCTTTGGTGTTTTTGAAGGAGACATTTTATGGTCACCAAGGCTGAATTTATTTTTCTGAATAAAAGTACAGTAAAAACAGTAATACTGTGAAATGTTACAATTTAAAAATGACTTTTCTATTTTAATATTTAGAAATTTGTTTCTAAACATAAGTAATTATTAATAAGTTACTCCACTCCACTCACTTTCACATAATCCTTCAGAAATCATTCTAGTGTGTTGATTTGGTGCTCAAACATTTTATCAGTGTTGAAAACAGTTGTTTCATATTTTTGTGGAAACGGTGATACATTTTCCAGGATTCTAGATTCTATTTTAAACTTTCTTTAAAATAGAAATCTTTTGGAATGTTATTTTTTACTGCCACTTTTGATTTAAGCTGTACTTGTGAAAAAGTATCATAAAGATATTTTATTTTACCTTGTCTATATAAACTTGTAGATTTCTGCCTCAAGGTTAATGCTGATGTTCATTTATCTGCAATGTGGGATGTGAATAGTTCTCGTTTTGTGTATTCATTTGTCGTTTTGTTTCTGAAGGATGAAGACATGGCCTTGCAGAATGAAGAAGAGGATGAGGAGGACAACATGGTGGATGTGATCGGCCGACAGCTGTTGAGTGCCTGTCCGTGGCTGTCTGAGGTGGAGGACACTGTGACCGATGGGCTGATTGGGGTGTGGAGGAGAGTGGTTGACCGAATCTTCAGCCTGTACCGAGTCTCCTGCAGAGCGTACTTCACCTTCCTCAAACTCAATGCTGGGCAGGTCAGGATTCCTCTAATGTTTACTCAGTGATTGGACAAATTTCTAAAACACTAATCGATAAAATTTCTTGGTGTTTTGATCATCAGGTGCCCATAGATGAAGACGACCCCAAGCTGCTCTTGAACAACCAGAGCAGCAAACAGAGCAGCGATGATGTCATTGTCATGGCAACCCTCCGTCTGCTGCGCTTGCTTGTGAAGCATGCTGGGGAGTTAAGAGAGGGTCTTGAACACGGCCTGGCATCCACCCCCACTGCACCCTGGAGAGGTAAGAACTTGAACATCATACAGTAATGAACACTTTCCTCTTTACATCATGTAGATAGTTATTTCCATCCATGTAATATTAATATCTGTTTTCTCTCTAGGTATCATCCCTCAGTTATTCTCCAGACTAAATCACCCTGAGGCTTACATCCGCCAGAGCATCTGCAGCCTGCTGTGCAGAGTCGCCCAAGATTCACCCCACCTTATCCTCTACCCTGCCATTGTTGGATCTATCTCTCTTGGTGGAGAGGCTCAGGCGGCAGGTACATACTGTATTTCCACGCGGGGACATCCTGGCTACCTTAGGCAATGTGTCCACTGAAGCATGGACACAAACATTTTTAGCCACATAAAAATGCCAGACGCTCTTCTGAAAGCTAGGGGGTGCTTGAGTGATTTGTAGCTGCCTACCTGATGGACCCATGGTGAACGAAATGTTTCTCTAAACATTGTTTTTCATATTAATATTCTGGTAGTCTGGGACCATGCATCTGGGCCAAAAATTTGCGCTTTAACATACTAAAGAGACTAAAACAGAACACACCGCAACTAACTTTGGTTGACCTTAGTCTTGGTATGTCATGGCCTTTACACAAAGTTGAACATTTTTCAACTCTTGGCAACCAGTAAAACAAGCTATAGTCAGTGTCTCATCACTCTGGTTGCTTTTTTTTATTGAAGACAATTGGAAAATGCTCTGGCTTTATGCTTTGATGGAGACATTAAACAACCAATCAGTTCTCAGTTTAGTGATCATATATAAGTTTAGCCTCTTTGGGGAAGAAAAATTATGTTTTCATCTCTGCCAGGTAATAAGCTGCCGTCGTCCCTGCCAACCCTTCTTGGGAACATGCAGGGAGAGGCTCTTTGTGGAGGTGAGAGCGAGACGGGCAGTGGACCAACTTCTCAAGAGAGCAGCCGTGGGGAAGAGATGGTGATGTATTCTAGCGAAGACCAAGCCATGATGCAGGACTGCTACAGCAAGATCGTAGATAAGCTCTCTTCTGCCAACCCCACCATGGTGCTACAGGTATTACAGAAAGAACTTTTTACTGTTCTATAAGCAGTATTTCCCACAGGATTTTGTGAGACTTGTGGCGGCAGGTGACGTCACATATTAATTTGCATATTTATGAAGTCATTGCGTCAAGTTTGCGTTCAGATGAGTTTTGGCACTTCAGATCTGTTCTACTCTATGAAATGTCACATACTGTAATACAATTGAATGCCCAATAAAGCTGTTCACCTTATATTTTCTGTTGTAATACATAAAACAAGTATAAATAGTAAACATGACCCAAGTATAAGTATAAAAAGTATAAACCCGACCCATTAAAGGGGTCATATGATGTTGCTAAAAAGAACATAATTTTGTGTATTTGGTGTAATGCAATGTTTATGTGGCTTAAAGTTCAAAAAACACATTATTTTCCACATACTGTACATTTTTATTGCTCCTCTAAGCCCTGTCCTTGCAAAGTTGGAATTTCCCCACTTTATAGAAATGATTTATTGACGATTTGACTGCTTTACAGCCAACTGAAAGCACTGTTTCTCTACGGCTCACTGCACAGAACAGACGCCGGGAGAGTCAGACCTCGCGCTCGCGGGACAGTACTGGTGACATCTTCCAACTGAACGATAGCTAAGGTTTTTTTTAAAAAAAATCGCTAGGTTTGTCAATATGTACCTGTTTTGGGGAAAAAGCCGTCAAAAGGGTCTGAAAGTTGGTAAATATTGTGCTAAAGTCGCGCTCGTGTGTGTGAGATGCGGGAGCTGATGGCAGCGGGCGGTGGATATTGTTATGGCCCGCCACAAATAAATCAACGTATGGGAAACACTGGAGATTGTGGGAGTGTTGACAGTTCTTTAGCACACAGAACGAGCAGTACGAAACGCGTAGGACGAGGGGAGTTTTTCCACTAGTTAATCAATTGCGAATGGTTTCATTATCTCGGGCGGATAAAAAAGTGTAAGAGATAATAATAGTAATAAAACCAAAAATGTGTCACCAAATATACTTGAGCGGCCCGCCCAGGTAAAGTCTATGTGTGGGAAACACTGAAAATTGTCTGGTTGTGTGAAAGGCAGTTGTGTTTGAGTTGTTTTGTTGATCCTTGTGTGTGCAGGTGCAGTTGTTGGTGGGCGAGCTGAGGAGGGTCACTCTGCTCTGGGACGAGCTCTGGCTGGGGGTCTTGCAGCAGCAACACATGCACGTTCTGCGCAGGATTCAACAGCTGGAGGACGAGGTGAAAAGAGTTCAGAATAACAACACTCTGCGCAAGTAAGTCACGACCCTGGAAATCAGTATCGAAGGAGAAACTTCATTAGTGTGTGACTCATGCCTCTTGGAAAATCATTTAAATTCTCAATCTCTTGTTGTTTAGGGATGAGAAGGTGGCTATTATGAGAGAGAAGCACTCTGCTCTGATGAAGCCTGTGGTTTTTGCACTGGATCACGTACGCAGCATCACGGCTGCTCCGGCGGAGACTCCTCATGAGGCGTGGTTTCAGGAGACGTATGGAGAGGCCATCCACAACGCTCTAGAGAGACTGAGGAGCCCTCTTAATCCAGCCAATCCTGCCAGCAGCTGGGTGCCCTTCAAACAGGTCAGGACAGCTGTGTGCATAAGCGAAATGCTGATATGCGTGCTGTGCATTTTACCTTTTGTAATTCTACCCCGTCCTGTTACAGATCATGCTGAGCTTGCAGCAAAGGGCACAAAAACGGGCTAGTTACCTCCTACGGCTAGATGAGATCAGCCCCCGCCTGACTGCCATGACCAACACAGAGATGGCACTGCCAGGGGAGGTGTCTGCTACAGATGCAGTCACCATCCAGAGTGTAGGCAATACCATCACCATCCTGCCAACTAAAACCAAACCCAAGAAGCTCTACTTTCTAGGCTCTGATGGCAGAAATTATCCTTACCTATTCAAAGGTATGAGTTTTAAACTTGGCTAAAAGCATCACCAAAAACTCACCCTCATGTTGTTTCAAACCTGTAAGTCTTTTGTTCTTCTTCGAAACACAAATAAACGTATTACTTGAGATTTCTGTCCCCCCTTTTTAAAGTCTATTTCCACCAAAAGGTGAGGTATGTAATTTTTCAAAAATGCTTTAGAAAACTGAGTCAGGGCCGAGTACCAAAACAAACTTGTAGCCAATCAGCAGTAAGGGCCGTGTCTAGTCATGATGTGGAGAGATGTGGAGAGAGCGTTCAGTGAACAGCCGAGCCGAGCGACAGAAAGATGGCGGATAAAAAATCAAAAGAGGAAAACGTCTGCGGAACGATAAGGCAAGAAGTAGGACCCGTGTAAATATCGGACCAGCTTTCCAGCGCTGGAGAGAACTCAAGGAGCTGTTAGATCGGGTCTCCGCACCAGATAATATTTAGGATCCATCCCCGGATGCCAGATCCCATCAGAAAATAACAGTTTGTCCAGTAACAGAACAACTAGTCTGCAGAGCTGTTGATACCCAAAATGAGTTTAACAGTCTTTTGTCAGTCAAGATGTTGACCGAGAAAGCCAGAGAAGAGCAGAAGCAGGAGATGAAGTGATGATGCTAAAAAGTAACAGTTTATTGAACAATCTTAGTTGCGTATGTTTCAATGTTCAGACTTCATCTGACCAGCACAAATTCAACGTACTGTTATACCAAAACTGCTTCACAGCAACATCCCATACATCTTGGGCTTCCATAAACATTCCCCCTTATCTATCTCTATTCATACAGACAAAACAGTTCATGAAACCCCACAAGCATGAGATTGAACAACAATGAAAATGCATAAGCAAGGAAAAATTAATAAGAATTAAAAATATGAAATATAGAAACACAAATGAATTAAAAAATAAATGAATAAACAAAAAATACTTAAAATAATAAATGATAAAAATAATCAAATAAGTCATATGAATGACTAATGATTATAAAATGATTATATATAAATGATTATAAATGAATTAAAAAACATTAAAAAATAGAAACACAACACACAATTTGCACGTGATCCTTTAGAGCGGAAGGCCTGCGATCGGACGCCGAGGTTGCTTTGTTCTCGAAAGGTGAGTAACACCGTGTCTACACCGGCCGCGCCGCAACAGCTAAAGTCTTCCTACACTGGACGTGCTAAAGCGACCATTGAAAATCATTTGAAATTTGTATCAGCACATCATAAATGAAATGACTTCTATAGTATTTTGGTGCGCTGCTCGCGTCCGGTGTAACATTGGTTAACATATGTAACGTTAGTTCTGTGAAACAAAGCACAACCAATCGTTGCATGGGTTGCGTAGGCTACGTATGTGTGGTGCGGAGCTAGCAAAATAGGGGCGAGACCCTTTTGGGGTAGGGGCGTGTTTGTTTTGGTGATTTCAAATATCATCATTGGCTACCAGAAATTGCTTACCCCACCTTTAAAGGCATTGTAAAAGTAATCCATATAAATTGAGCAGTTTAGTCCAAGTCTTCTGAAGAGACATTTTCGCTTTATATGATGATGGTTTAAAATGACGTGAAGGTAAGTAAAATGACAGAATTTTCATTTTTGTGTGAATCATCCCATTTAACACATGCCATTTGCTCACGGAAACATTATCTTTGTTTAGGATTGGAGGACTTACATTTGGACGAGAGGATCATGCAGTTCTTGTCTATCGTCAACACCATGTTCACTAAAGTGAATCAGCAGGAGAGTCCAAGGTTTCACGCCCGTCATTATTCTGTCACACCGCTGGGCACCAGATCAGGCCTCATCCAGTGGGTGGATGGAGCCACTCCACTATTTGGCCTGTACAAACGCTGGCAGCAGCGTGAGGCTGTGGTCCAAGCCCAGAAGGTGAGAGTGGAAATTTGCATAGAACGCTTCTGAAAATTTATTCTTTTACATAACATGGTTTTACAGGGATTTTGTAGTTAACGAAGACCATTTATTACATAAAAATTAAAATCATTTATAAAAGTAAAATATAAAAAAAATTGCCAGTTGTCACTTTCAGGTTGATGTAAATAGTGCAGCCCTATTGGCTGGATTCACTTTCGGTGAAGGAAGATTTTAAAAAATTGACCAAATCTTGTACCTTTTTTAAATTTAGGCACAGGACTCATTCCAGCAACCTCAGAATCTTCCCATGGTTCCACGGCCCAGTGAGCTCTATTACAGTAAGATCAGTCCTGCCTTAAAGGCTGTCGGACTCAGTTTGGATGTGTCACGCCGTGACTGGCCGTTGAGTGTCATGAGAGACGTTCTCCGAGAGCTGATGGAGGCTACACCCCCTAACCTCTTGGCAAAGGAGCTCTGGTGCTCCTGTACCACCCCCAGTGAGTGGTGGAGCGTGACTCAGGTCAGAGGAACCACTATTCGCATGTCCTAACTATGTTTGGCACAGTGTTAGAATAAATTAACCAATCTTATGCGTCTCATTTAGTCTTATGCCAGATCCACTGCTGTAATGTCAATGGTGGGATACATCATTGGATTGGGAGATCGTCATCTTGACAACGTGCTGATTGATATGACGACAGGCGAGGTGGTACACATTGACTACAACGTCTGTTTTGAGAAGGGTGAGTGCTTGTCCACTTAAGAATGACTCGCAACATACTTCATTGGCATAGACATTTAAATACCTCATTATCCTAACAGGAAAAAGCTTGAGAGTACCAGAGAAGGTTCCTTTCCGTATGACACACAACATTGAGACCGCTTTGGGGGTCACAGGGGTGGAGGGCATCTTTAGACTGTCCTGTGAACAGGTGAGAATGGGATGACTCATTGATGGAAATTATTCATTTAATGATTAATTTAGAACATGCATACAAACTTGAACGGTGTCCTTTCCTTTCAGGTCATCCAGATAATGCGACGTGGTAGAGAGACCCTCTTGACTCTTTTGGAGGCGTTTGTCTATGACCCTCTGGTGGACTGGACAGCAGGTGGTGAGGTGGGTTTTGCTGGGGCTGTGTATGGAGGTGGTGGTCAGCAAGCAGAGAACAAGCAGAGCAAGAGAGAGATGGAGCGAGACATCACACGTAGCCTCTTCTCCTCCCGTGTGGCTGAGATTAAGGTGAGAATTTTAAGTGCAAATGGTACAAAAATGTACATTGGCCTCTTAAATGTGAGGTATGTTGATTTCAGTATAAGAATTTGCTAAAATAATGAATTTCTCAACACTTCTGCTGCATGACATTGGTTGGATAGGCTGGTATTCCATCCTCAAACTGTTGCCCCTGGTTGAGCCATGTTGCTATATCACATTTTTAGGGGAACCAAACTACTGATTAATTCTTATTAAGCTTGGATACAACATCAAAAAATGACACTCAAACTGGTTTATATCATCACAAAATGTAGGCCTAAGCCGACGTCACTGAGCTCTCTATATAAAGTTGAATGTATATTATATATTTGTCTGCATGAATACAGTACACTCAAGGTGAGTGATTTGAACTGTATAGCAAATCTCAACTGTCTGATTTATGTCGGTACAAAATGTAACTATTATCACCCAGCTCTTTATAAAAAGGTGGATTTACAAGTGTGACGAACTTTATCTGCATACATGCATTATACTCACATGGAGTGATTATATAGCAGTTCTCAACTGCTTTGGTACTTGTATTTGTCACAAAATGGAAACAGTATTATCGCCCAGCTCTAATATGCTAAATGCCATTGTAAGGCATGAAGATGTTAAGATATTGCGCACACTAACATTGTTTTCGTAAAGCTGCTGTGAAACAAGATGTGTTGTGAAAAGCACTATACAAATAAATTTGACCCAGCTTGGTTTGCCAACCAAAATTTTCTTTTTTTTTTTTTATTTTTTAGGTGAACTGGTTCAAGAACCGTGATGAGATGATTGGAGTGCTGCCGCAGGTGGAGGAGGCGGTGGATGAGTACCTAAACCTGCAGGGGCAGCTCACACAAGTGGAG
>JAFVLL020004241.1:139642-153309 GCA_021397915.2 Tor tambroides | reverse complement strand
AAAGAAATACAGTTCTTTATTTATAAAAAAAATAAACAAATCTTTCCTGTGAAATTCAGTAATTCTGTGAAGTACATAATAAATAATATTTTGGCGTTCAAATACATCGCGAATACAGAAACATTTGGTTTCAGTTTCGTTTTAGCCTAAATGAATTCGTTTTGGCTTGTCGTTTATAGCTAGCTTCTTATATTTTTAATTCTTGTTCTTTTCTAAATACTGTTAATTGAAAGAATTTCTTGTGGAGTGAGGGGAGCTAAAATAGCCTATCTATGTTTACAGTGTTTATTATAATCTTTGTAAACATTTCGTTGCATTAGGCCTATTTCTGAATTAAATAATAAAATGTGACTTATATAGGACTTTTCTCTCTCTCTCTCTCTCTCTCTCTCTCTCTCTCTCTCTCTCTAAAAACCACAATTTTTTATACGCAGAGCATATTTTAACCATGCAGAAAACCTTTTTAAATATTTTGATAAATTACTGAAACATTTTTTTTTAAACCGTTTAACTGATTGTATTAATCAGTCAAAAAAAAAAAAGAAAAGAAAGAAAGAAAATCGGCCAAACATATCGGCCAAAAAATCGGCATCATATATCGGCCATCGGCTGCCCTGATTTCTAAAAATCGGCATCGGCCAGAGAAAAACCCATATCGGTCGACCTCTAGTCTAGTTGCTCTGTTCTCATGAAATGTTGATGTTGCATTGTTCCCAAGGTTTGAGAAGGCAGCATTAGAGTACCAAGAGCAGCTGTGTGCTGTAACAGGGATGGACTGCTCCATTAAAGGCTTTGATCGTTCCCTGTTAAAACTCACTGGCTCCAACACCTCCAGCCCAAAACACACCAGCAGCGGTGAGGACTTTACAAAATATGCACTAAATGTCTCACATGAGAAATGAAATTCAGGATAATCCTGAATAGGGAAGAGGTGAAAAATTGATTCACATATGAATCCTGATTTGCATATCATCTTCTAATTCAAATTGAACCACTGCTCGTCTCAAAGCAACTGACAGTGATGTTTCATTACTGAAAGAATTAGGTTTTGATTGAATCGTATGAGTGAATGATTAAATTAGTGGCTTGATTTGTTTCTGAATTTTTGAACAAATGAACGAAGAGGACCACCTATTGGCAGTTCTAGTTTCGTATGTCATGAGTTAGTTTCATAAGTGTTATTTTGTATTTCAATGCTAGTTTTATTTTTAAAACAATCTCATAGTATTTATGCAATTGCATTGTATGCACATTTTTCACATCTGAGCTGCATTAAAAAAAAAAACACTTCTGTTCCACCTCTGCAGTCCAAAGATGGTTTTTGTTGACACTGGGGAAGAAATTATAGAAATTAATACTTTTATTTAGCAAGTCAAGTCACCTTTATTTATATAGCGCTTTTAACAATACAGATTGTGTCAAAGCACTTAACAGTTTCAAAGCAAGTGATGATAAAGACAACAAAAGATTTCTATTTCAGATAAATGCTGTTCTTCTGAACTTTCTATTCATCAAAGAACCTGAAAAAATTCTACTCAGCTGTTTTCAATATAATAATAATAATAATAATAATAATAATAATAATGTTTGAGCAGCAAATCAGAATATTAGAATGCTTTCTGAAGGATCATGTGTTCAGCTTTGAAATCACAGGAATAAATTACACTTTAAAATATATTCAAATAGAAAACACTTATTTGAAATAGTAAAAATATTTCAAAATTTTACTGTTTTTGCTGTACTTTGGATCAAATGAATGCAGGCTAGGTAAGCAGAAGAGACTTCTTTAAAAACATTAAAAATCTTACTGTTCAAAAACCTTTGACTGGTAGTGTGTATCTAATAAAGTTAGAAGAAATCACTATCCTCCAGAAATGAAAGATGCAAAACAAAAACCTCCAGAAGAGCATTTTTGTACCAAGTAGTTTTACCATGTTGAATTCGAAATCTGAAAAATCAAATCAAATTGTGAGATTCCAAAGGATTCCCATCCCTAGGCTTTAATGTTATCAGAGGTTATTGTCCCCTGTTTTTTTGTCTTGTTTCTTATTGTATCTGTCATGACTGTTTTAATAGGAGATGGAAGGAAAACTGTGTTGTTGAAGTCCAGTGAGTGTTCTCCAGAAGTGCTCAGCTTCCTGGCTAATAAGGCCTGTGAGTGTTATGTGGCCTTAAGCGACTGGGAGTCCGTGCAGGAGTGGCAGGCTAGCATGATGAACCTCAAAAAGAACAGCAGTAGTTCCAGTGTCAACCTCAAGACAGACTTTAACTACATCAGGTGTGTAGCAGCAGAACCGTTGACTCTGATTGAAATTCTCCTGACTGAAGATATGTCAGTTGTTCATTGAAATAATTGTGTTTTGGTTTGTCTGCCCTCCAGAGCTCTGAGCAGGTTTGAGGAGGGGGATTTCGCAGAGTGCCGTGCCCAACTGGAGTTGCTCCCTGGAGAGGATTATGGCCTTCTCAGCTCTACAACTAAGGACAAGATTGGTATAATTATAGCCCATACTATCCACAGTCATGGAATAAGCCTTTTTATTTGTCAGGCCTGGAAAAGACATGGCAATAAAAAGAAAATCTGTTAGGAATTATTACTGTTTTCAGCAGCAGAAGCAGTTTTTCAGCTAGTAATGCTCCGCTCATTTTTATAGTAGAAACTAGAAATTGCTTTTTGTAAGGATGATCTTTACAAATCTTTTAATAATTTGTTTTACATTGGTCAGAACATGTGAGTCCATTTTTGTATTATCAGCTTCACTGACCAGCCATTTGGTGTGGTATGTATTAATGTTTGTCTTGACAGACCTGAAGAGGCTTCTTCCTGCTGTGCTGAGCCCAGACCCATCAGAGCTACAGAAGGCCATTGAGGTGCAGCTCCTTAGAAGCGCTGTGGGAGCCATCACTGCGACTAATCACGAACAGGACCAGAAAGTTCTTGCGTCGTCTGAGTGAGAAAATGATCTGAACACAGTAGATTTTTCAACAAGTTGTGTATTTATTGATGGTGAGTCTACTTTTGGGTTTTCATCTTTAGCACCCTAGTGAAGTACCTGAAACAGACGGGTCGCATCTCTCTGGGTCCCCTTCGTCTCTCCACTCTCACCCTGTCAGACTCCTTGCCCACCCTCAGCACCCTGCAGCTGCACTGTGCCAACTCTCTAGAGAACTCTCTCTGCAACCAGCACCCAGAGGTTTGAGGCACCAAATCAACCCTCTGAGCATTCAAATACATTATCATGTGGTCTTTTCCTTTTTACAAAATCCTTTTCTTTGTTTTTCTCCCTGTAGGATTGTTTAATTCCGCTCTTCAGTGAAGCTTTGTCCACCTGCAAGCAGCAAGATGTTCAGCCATGGCTACATGCTCTCCGATACACCACTTTCCAGCGGCAGCTATTCCAAAAACTCAAAGGTAAGGTCTCCTTCTCTTAAGTATAAGTATGGCTTATGAATGTGATATGACGTCTCTGTTGACTCCGCAATGATTCCTCCAGGTTCCTCTGCTCCAGTGGACTCTCATCTGATGGAGCTCTGTCTGACTGCGGTGAAATTTGCTCGTAAGCAAGGAAATATCGCCCTGGCCACACGTCTCCTGAGCCTGTGCAACAAGCCATCAGTGGGAGACTCTGAAGGCCAGGACATGGTGCAAAGCTTTAGGCAGCTGTCTCTAGAGGGCACTGTTGGGGAAAAGTGGGGACCAGAGCTGGAGATCGAGAAGGCTAAAGTTTTGTTTGCTGCTAGTAAGTGTTTTTAAGCTGTTTCAGTATGATTTGGGCTAATTCATTTGGTCTTGGTGTGTTTGAGTCTGAATGTCTAAGCACTTCTGCTCTCTGCATTTTAGGTCAGTCCGTATCTGCTATGGAAATGCTGAGCTCCTGTGCGCTGTCATACTGTCAGTCTGGAAAGTGTGAGCGTGCAGCTTGTCGCTCTGTGCTTACTCTGTGTAAATGGCTTTTGGCCGACTGGAAGGATCTGACTCCACAACTCAAAATGGTGGTAAAGAGGAACTCTGGTTCTACCAGCCTCTCAGCTCTTTCCAAAAACATCTCCGGCCTGTTGGAGCTGCCGCTGGAAGATCAGGGAATGCCACGTATTACAACAGAGACTACAGGTAAGCATGCTATTTGACCAATATGATGATAGCATTGCATTCTACAGTGTCTTGTGTATTAGTGTTTAATATTGTCTTTGTAATGATCGTGAAGGTTTGTTTGTTTTGTCTACAGTCAGTGTTGGTGTTGGGGAGCCAGACTTCGTCCTTGGGCAGCTGTACCAGCTCTCAACTACTCAGGCTCCTGAAGTGGCCAAATCATGGGCTGCTCTGGCCAGCTGGGCGTACAGATGGGGCAGGAAAGTTGTGGACAATGCCAGGTATTTTTAACTATAAAAAAAGTATTAATGATAGTTAAAAATGCTATGCTCTTACTGATGTTTTTTTATTTTTCTGTCTGTTGATAGTCAAGGAGAAGGGGTTCCTTTGCTCCTTGGAGAGAAGAAAGAAATAGAGGACTTGCTCCCAGCAGGCACCAGTGATGAGGACAAGGAAACCATTTTTGGCATTTTGGGTCAAGCCATGTGTCGCCCAGCAGGAATTCAGGTTATGGAGTTCAAAGTTTGTATAAATGAGTCTAGATCAGTGGTTTTCATACTGTGCTACACTATGGAACTATGGAAATATAATACTAGAAATATAAACATTTTAAGTTAAATATATTACAGTTCAAAAGTTTCGGGTCAGTGCCTTTTTTTTTTTTTTTTTTTTTCTTTGGTATTTTTGAAGGAGACCTTTATGCTCACCAAGGCTGATTTTCATTTTTATTTATTTATTTATTTTTTAATTAAAAATACAGTAAATGTTTAAATTTAAAAATAACTATTTTCTATTTTAATATATTTTTGTAAATTTGTTTCAAAGTAAAGTAATTATTAATTAGTTACTCTAGTCTTCACTGTCACATGATCCTTCAGAAATCATTCTAGTGCAGGGATACTCAAATCTGGCTCGCGAGATCCACTTTCCTGCAGATTTTAGCTCTAACCCTAATCAAACACACCTGAGCATGCTAATCAGTGTCTTCAGGATCATTAGAAAATCACAGGTAGGTGAGTTTTGATCAGGGTTGGAGCTAAACTCTGCAGGAAAGTGGATCTCGCGAGCCAGATTTGAGTATCACTGTTCTAGTGTGTTGCTTTATATTTTTGTTGAAACTGTTGATACATTTTTTTTCAGGATTATTTGACAAATGTAAAGTTTAAAACTTCCAAGTTTTAAATTTGGAATGTTATTTTTACTTTCACTTTTGATTGATTTAAACTGTACCTGTGGAATAAAAGTATCAATTTCTTAAAGATACTATTTTACCTTATCTTTATAAACTTGTAGACTTCTGCCTCAAGGTTAATGCTGATGTTAATTTATCTGCTACATGGGATGCAAATAGTTTTTTTTGTGTATTCATGTGTCATTGTGTTCTTGCAGGATGAGGACATGGCCTTGCACAATGAAGAGGATGAGGAGGACGACATGGTGGATGTGATCGGCCGACAGCTGTTGAGTGCCTGTCCTTGGCTATCTGAGGTTGAGGACACTGTGACCGATGGGTTGATTGGGGTGTGGAGGAGAGTGGTTGACCGAATCTTCAGCCTGTACCGGGTCTCCTGCAGAGCATACTTCACCTTCCTCAAACTCAATGCTGGGCAGGTCAGAGGATTCCTCCTCTAATGTTTATGCAGTGATTGGACAAATTTCTAAAACACAACTCGATCAAATTTCTTGTTGTCTTGATCATCAGGTGCCCATAGATGAAGATGACCCCAAGCTGCTCCTGAACAACCAGAGCAGCAAACAGAGCAGCGATGATGTCATTGTCATGGCAACCCTCCGTCTGCTGCGCTTGCTTGTGAAGCACGCTGGGGAGTTAAGAGAGGGTCTGGAACACGGCCTGGCATCCACCCCCACTGCACCCTGGAGAGGTAAGAACTTGAACATCAATACAGTAATGAACACCTTCCTCTTTACACCATGTAGATAGCTATCTCAGTCTATGTAATATTAATATGTCTGTTTTTCTCTTTAGGTATCATCCCTCAGTTATTCTCCAGACTAAATCACCCCGAGGCTTACATCCGCCAGAGCATCTGCAGCCTGTTGTGCAGAGTTGCCCAAGATTCACCCCACCTTATCCTCTACCCTGCCATTGTGGGATCTATCTCTCTTGGCGGAGAGGCTCAGGCAGCAGGTACATACTGCGTTTCCAAGCAGGGACATCCTGTCTACCTTAGGCCATGTGTCCACCAGCTGAAAATGCCAGATGCTTTTCTGAAAACTATGGGTGCTTGAGCGCTTACCTGGTGGACCCATGGTGAACGAAATGTTCCTCCAGTCCAAACATTGTTTTTCAAATTAGTATTGTGGTAGTCAATACCAATATTCAGAGGTCAGCAATATTAACTTCTCCATTGTTTAGTTGAAGTACTGGTTGTGGTTGGTCTGTGAGAGATTTGTCCCACACCTCTTCCTCTCTGATTATATGGCTGGAACAAAGGTGATAGTGGGGCGAGTGCTCCTTGTTAAGCGTGTGAAATCAAAATGACATCAAAAATAAAGTCAGCTGTGTTGCCTGCATCTGGGCCAAAATTTTTTACTTATACATACCAAAGAGACTAAAACAGAACACACCACAAAAATTGGGCTCTTGATCCAACCACAGCCTGACTTTGCTTGACCTTAGTCTTGGTATGTCACGGCCTTTACACAGTTCACATGTTCAAAAAGTTGAACTTTTTTTTTTTTTTTTTTACTCTTGGCTACCAGAAAAAACAAGCAGTAGTCAGTATCTCATCATTCTGCTTGCTTTTGTTTATTGAAGACAACTGAAAAATGCTCTGGCTTCAGTATAAAATGCTTTGGTGGAGACATAGCCTTAACCAATCAGTTCTCATTTTAGTGATTATAAATATACATTTAGCCTCTTCAGGGGGAAAAAAAAATGATGTTTTCATCTTTGACAGGTAACAAGTTGCCTTCGTCACTGCCAACTCTGCTTGGGAACATGCAGGGAGAGGCTCTTTGTGGAGGTGAGAGCGAGACGGGCAGCGGGCCGACTTCTCAAGAGAGCAGCCGTGGGGAAGAGATGGTGATGTATTCTAGCGAGGACCAAGCCATGATGCAGGACTGCTACAGCAAGATTGTAGACAAGCTTTCTTCTGCTAACCCCACTATGGTGCTGCAGGTATTACAAGAAAGGACTTTGCTCCTCTATAAGTATCTGATCGTGTTAAAGGCCATTGTGTTTAAGAGTTGATCCTTGTGTGCGCAGGTGCAGTTGTTGGTGGGCGAGCTGAGGAGGGTCACTCTGCTCTGGGATGAGCTCTGGCTGGGAGTCTTGCAGCAGCAGCACATGCACGTTCTGCGCAGGATTCAACAGCTGGAGGACGAGGTGAAAAGAGTTCAGAACAACAACACTCTGCGCAAGTAAGTCATGACCCTGGAAATCAATATGGAAGGAGAAACTTCATTAGTGAGTGACTCAAATTCTCAATCTCTTGTGGTTTAGGGATGAGAAGGTGGCTATTATGAGAGAGAAACACTCTGCTCTGATGAAGCCTGTGGTTTTTGCGCTGGATCATGTACGCAGCATCACGGCTGCTCCGGCGGAGACTCCTCACGAGGCATGGTTTCAGGAGACGTACGGAGAGGCCATCCACAATGCTCTAGAGAGACTGAGGAACCCTCTTAATCCAGCCAATCCTGCCAGCAGCTGGGTCCCCTTCAAACAGGTAAGGACAGCTGTGTGCTTAAGTTTAATGCTGATATGCATGCTGTGCATTTTACCTTTTGTAATTCTACCCCATCCTGTCACAGATCATGCTGAGCTTGCAGCAGAGGGCACAGAAGCGGGCCAGTTACCTCCTGCGGCTAGATGAGATCAGTCCCCGCCTGACTGCCATGACCAACACAGAGATGGCGCTGCCAGGAGAGGTGTCTGCTACGGATGCAGTCACCATCCAGAGTGTAGGCAACACCATCACCATCCTACCAACTAAAACCAAACCCAAGAAGCTCTACTTCCTAGGCTCTGATGGCAGAAACTATCCTTACCTATTCAAAGGTATGAGTTTTAAACTTGGCTAAAAGCATCACCAAAAACAAATTTTTCATGTTGTTCCAAACCCATAAAGCTTTTGTTCTTCTTTGAAACACAAATAAACACATTACCTGAGAGATTTCCGTGCTTCCTTTTGAAGTCCATTCCATCAAAACTAGTAAAGATATTGCAAAAGCAATCCATATAAATTGAGCAGTTTAGTCCAAGTCTTCTGAAGAGACACTATTACTTTATGTATGATGATGGTTTGGAATGATGTGAGGGTAAGTAAATGGCAGAATTTTCATTTTTGGGTGAATTATCCTGTTTAATACATGGCATTTGCTCATGTAAACATTATCTTTGTGTTTTAGGATTGGAGGACTTGCATTTGGATGAGAGGATCATGCAGTTCTTGTCTATCGTCAACACCATGTTCACTAAAGTGAATCAACAGGAGAGTCCAAGGTTTCATGCCCGTCATTATTCTGTCACACCACTGGGCACCAGATCAGGCCTCATCCAGTGGGTGGATGGAGCCACTCCACTCTTTGGCCTGTACAAACGCTGGCAGCAGCGTGAGGCTGTGGTCCAAGCCCAGAAGGTGAGAGTGAAAATTAGCATAGAACACTTCTAAAAAAATTATTCTTTTACATAACATGGTTTTACAGGGTTTTTGTAGTTAACGAAGACCTTTTGTTACATAAATTAATTAATTTATTAAAATATTGCCAGTTCTCATTTTCATTTAACTTGATGTAAATTGTGCAGCCCTATTGACTGACTTCACTTTCAGTGAAAGATAATTAAAAAATTGACCATGTACCTTTTTTTTAAATTTAGGCACAGGACTCCTTTCAGCAACCTCAGAATCTTCCCATGGTTCCACGGCCCAGTGAGCTCTATTACAGTAAGATCAGTCCTGCCTTAAAGGCTGTCGGGCTCAGTTTGGATGTGTCGCGCCGTGACTGGCCGTTGAGTGTCATGAGAGATGTTCTCCGAGAGCTAATGGAGACTACACCCCCTAACCTCTTGGCAAAGGAGCTCTGGTGCTCCTGTACCACCCCCAGTGAGTGGTGGAGTGTGACTCAGGTCAGAGGAACCACTGTTCACATGTTCGGCACAGTGTTAGACTAAATGCGTTGCACTATAATTAACCGATCTTGGGTGTCTCATTTAGGCTTATGCCAGATCCACTGCTGTAATGTCAATGGTGGGATACATCATTGGATTAGGGGATCGTCATCTTGACAACGTGCTGATTGATATGACGACAGGCGAGGTGGTACACATTGACTACAACGTCTGTTTTGAGAAGGGTGAGTGCTTGTTCACTAGAGAATCCAAACATACTTCATTGGCATAGACATTTAAATACCTTATCCTAACAGGAAAAAGCTTGAGAGTACCAGAGAAAGTTCCTTTCCGTATGACACACAACATTGAGACTGCTTTGGGGGTCACAGGGGTGGAGGGCATCTTTAGACTGTCCTGTGAACAGGTGAGAATGAGATGGAAATGATTCATTTAATGTTTAATTTAGAACATGCATACAAATTTGAACGGTGTCCTTTCCTTTTAGGTGATCCAAATAATGCGACGTGGTAGAGAAACCCTCTTGACTCTTCTGGAGGCGTTTGTCTATGACCCCCTGGTGGATTGGACAGCAGGTGGTGAGGTGGGTTTTGCTGGGGCTGTGTACGGAGGAGGTGGTCAGCAAGCAGAGAACAAGCAGAGTAAGAGAGAGATGGAGCGAGACATCACACGTAGCCTCTTCTCCTCCCGTGTGGCTGAGATTAAGGTGAGAATTTTTCAAGTGCAAATAGTACAGACACATTGGTGCACATTGGCTAATTAAGTGTGATGTATTTGGACTGGATTTGGATGTTGATTTCAACACATGAATTTGCTAAAAATAAAGAATTTCTTCAACACTCCCACTGCATGACATTGGTTGGGTAAACTGGTGGTCCCTCCTCAAACTGTTGCCCCTGGTTGAGCCAAGTTGCTATATCACATTTTTATGGGAACCAAACTACTAATTAATTGTAGTTGTTTCCTGTTAAGCTTGGATAAAACATCAAAAAATGACACTCAAGCTGGTTTATATCATCACAAAATGTAAACTGTTATTGCAGAGCTCTCTATATAAAGTCAAATGTGTATTACATGCCGCTTTCAATGCATGCATACAGTACACCCAATTTAAGCAATTTGTATTATATAGCAAATCTCTGTCTGATGTAAGTATTATTATTATTATTATTATCATTATTATTATGTAAGTAAAATGTAAGTATTATCACCCAGCTGTTTGTAAAGGTACATATTCAAGTATGTCCAACTTTATCCGGATGCATGCAGTCTACTCACATGGAGTGATAATGTACTATATAGCAAATCTCAACTACGTTGTCACATTTGTCACAAAATGAAAACAGTATCATTTCCCAGCAGCTCTAATCTGCTAAATGCCATTATAAAGTATGAAGATGTTAAGATATTATACACATTAACATTGTTTTTTTGTAAAGCTGCTTTGAAATGTATATGTATTGTGAAAAGTGCTATACAAATAAATTTGACCTGACTTGGTTTGCTAACCAAAATTTTCTTCTCGTTTCTCAGGTGAACTGGTTCAAGAACCGTGATGAGATGGTTGGAGTGCTGCCGCAGGTGGAGCAGGCCGTGGATGAGTACCTAAACCTGCAGGAGCAGCTCACACAGGTGGAGAAAGTGCAGGGCAAGCTGCTGGAGGAGATGAAGTTCCTGGAGGGAGCCGACACCAGAGCAGATCATCCCATCCACTCCCTGGAGCACAGGTCAGCAGATGAGACCACCAGGGAGTTTTTTTTTTTTTGTTGTTGTTGTTTTTTTTTAGAAGGAATCATATTCAGCTGGTCACAATTATTGCTTGATCGTTTAATAGTGTAGATTTGATGGGACAGATTATAAGTTCTCACTGTCATTCTTTCCAGATACTCCGAGCACACTCAGTTGCAGTCCAGGCAGAGAACTGTACAGGATGCCATTCAGGGGAAGTTGTCAGATCTAGATCAGTGCATCTCTCAGTATCAAGCTGCCTTTGCCAGTCTAGAGGCCACCCAGCTTGCCAGTCTCCTCCAGGAGATCAGTAGCCCTATTGATTTAGGTGCAGATAATTTTGGGGTTCTTTTACAGAATATTAACTGAAGTTTAATGAGAAGCAAAAGGACCACTTGCAAACTTCTAATTTGTTCCTTTGGTCTGTGTAAACTGCAGGTCCACCTAGCTACGTGCCAGCAACATCTTTCTTGCAGAATGCAGGCCAGGCACATCTAATTAGCCAGTGTGAGGCATTGGAGGCAGAGGTGAGTGCTCTGTTACAGCAGCGGCGCTCTCAGCTGCGTGGCTGTCTCGAGCACCTGCACAGCTATGCCACTGTGGCCTTGCTGTACCCGCGTGCAGTGCTGCTCAGGCACAGAGTTCACACGTGGAAACAGTGGATGGAGGAGCTGGTGTGTGACATGACCGTTGATCACTGCCAGACCATCTATCATCAGTAAGTGCAACTACTGTTTGTTTCTCCAGTTCACTGTCAGTCAAAGACATGCTAGACACTTTTTGACTACTTTTTTTCACTAACTGGTCCAACTTCAAACAATAAAAAAAAGTGAAAAATTATAATTACCATTCAAAAGTTTGGTGTCTGTAAGGTTTTTTAAATGTTTTTAAAAGAAAGGCTTCCAAAGGCTCACCAAAGCTGCACTTATTTGATCAATTAGTGCAGTAATTGTGAAATATGTTCAATTTTGTTCTGTGATGTAATGCTCTTGCTGAATAAATATTCAGAAACAAAAAAAACTGACCCTAAACTTTTGAGGAGTCATATATATCAGGCTTCCCATGTCCTGAATTACCTGGAAAAATCAATCATGCATTTTTTAAAATTGAAATTAAAGGTTTCCTTGACTTTTCGGTGTCTTTTAATTAATCAAATCACAAAATCATCTTTCTTTACAGGTATGAAATGCAGTTTGCACCCCAGTCCCCTCCTGCCACATGTCAGTTCCTGTCTAGCATAGAGATGGCGCTGCAGCACCACGCAGCAGAAACCAACACTCGGCTGATGCGTCAGGTAGAGCGTCTGAAGGCAGAGGGCGCCGGTGTGCCTGTTTGTGAGGAGCAGCTGCAGGAGATTGAGCGCTGCATCAAAGTCTTCCTGCATGAGGACGCCGAGCTCGGGTCCTTCAGCTTGGCCGGCATCATCGTGTCTGCCCTCTGTGCTCTCACCAGGTCTGAATCTGCGGCTTCACAAAAAAAAAAAGCTGCAAGAATTGTGAAAAGCTCATTTGTTGCCGCAATAATTTTCTGGTCCTCCATGCTCAGACTTTTTTTTCAATGATTTTAAAGGATTAAAGAATTCAGTGTTTCTGTGCTTTGCAGGCGTAACCTGGTGATGGAGGGAGCTGCAGCCAGTGCTGGAGAGCAGCTGGTGGAGCTGACGTCCCGCGATGGTGCCTGGTTCTTGGAAGAGCTTTGCAGTATGAGTGGAAACATCACATGCCTTGTACAACTGTTGCAGCAGTGCCAGCTTCTGTCACATGACCTGGACATCCTCAGCCTTGCAGAGACTTCGCAAGTTGTCTACCTGGCCAATGGCGTCTACACCTGCCTTCAGGTAATGTTCTCAGCGTTTAATGGTATTCAGTGGTTTCAGTGATGTTTTTCCCCCTCTCAAACATTTTTTTTATTAATATTTGAAGGAGCTCAACACAAACTTCCGTCAGATCATCTTCCCAGAGGCTCTGCGCTGCATGCTGAAGGGAGAAAATACTTTAGAGACCATGTTAGCGGAGCTCGACGCACTTATCGATCAGTGCGCTGATGGGGTTTCACTGCAGGGACTGGGGGAGGTTCTGCAGGCTCACCTTCGTAACACCGCCATGGGCCTTGAGGAGGATCCAGATGACCACTATCTGGATATCACCAGGTAACATGGACAATAGAAATATTTACTAAGCAGTGCATAATGAAGCTTTGCTGTTGTTTATGGATGGACTGATCTTTGTGTCTTTGTTTTGTATTGTTGTGTCAGGGTTCTGCGGGCTCAGTACTCAGAACTGATACAGCCACGCAGCATGGAGAGCTCCGTGCAGGAGACGCCCAAAATGAGTGCTGGTCAGATGTTGTTGGTAGCTTTTGATGGCATGTTTGCACAGCTGGAGACTGCCTTTGGACTTCTGATTGACAAGGTAAAATATGGTAATCCCTGTTTGGATAGAGGTGTATTATTGTCTAATACAGTGGTTTCCAAACTGGGGGGTGCGACCCCTAGGGGCGGGGGCGGAGGTATGACAAGGGGGGCGCGGCAAGGCTGAGGGCAGTCAGCAGATTGGGGGTCTTGAAGAAAAATTTCTCTTCAAAAGGGGGGCCTGGCAGAAAAAGTTTGGGAACCACTGGTCTAATATTTGACCACCTGAGTCTGAGTTTGCACAGTTCAGATGTTTTGTAAACCTGCACTATTTTTTTCTTTGTCTGAGAAGTATACACATCAGTTAAATAACAAAATGGATTAGTGCAGTGGTTCTCAACCGGGGGGGC